>JACEGR010006022.1:0-65768 GCA_014170235.1 Listronotus bonariensis | reverse complement strand
TGCAAAACTAACCTAAACGCTACCACGTGTAATTAAAAATAATGATATATTTTTTAAAATTTGCAACTTCTAATCAATAAATAATTGGAACTTCATCGTTCCTTCAAGTAACGCATAGATTCTCGGAGTGTACAATACTTTTAAGGCTTTTTTACACATGATGTTCTTCATTAGTCCCGTTTATTTTAGTACTGGAATATGCGTCAACTAAACAGATATAATATACTGCAAAAATATAATTTTATAAAAAAAAATTATCTTATTGTTTTTTCCGCGTGGTCTTCATTTGACAATATATCACTATTGCCACTCACAGAAAAACTGAAAAAGAAACTGTTTTGCCTCATAAATACAGGTAGTATATATTTTTCATCTGTCCATGAATGTTGAGCCGCGTCCAGATTGCAACAATGCGCCGTGCCGCTCCACACCGCATACCGCGCTACATAGCGCGGACGTGATAGTGGACGTGGACGGAATTCACGTCGATTTAAAGGCTTAATTAATGATTCACTGGTAATTTAAAGCTGGTCGGTTTTTGGCGCCAAAGGAGCGCGCAAGCCGGCAGGTTGGTTAGTTTGGACGGATGTTTGGCGAATTGTTGCAAGTCTGAACACGGCTTAAGAAGTCTATTTTATTTTAGATCTTTAGTACATACATTTTTTAATTTATTTCTGTTTAACCTATTTAAGTAACCAAAATTTTTAGGGATTTTTTTAATGTAAAATTATTTTATTACTTTATTTTCCATTTGACGAGTACATGAATGCACATATTGCACATTGTCTATACTTTTTTCAACCACATCTGCAGTCCAGCAATTCCCACGCTGTCTAACTAAGCCAATAATTAATTCTTTTCAAATATTTGTAGACAAATATGTACAGAAACAATAGCTAGTTATTAACTAAAAACGTGTGTGATTTGATTAATCCCGATTGTGTAGGATTGACACTACTAAAACAATTTTAGTAAAACAGTAAAAAGTATTTTCAGCACCATGATAATCGTAAACAGAACTAACTAGAACCAGTAGCGTAGCCGGGTTAGTAGGTGTTCTGGGGCAAAAAACTAAAGAAGCGCCAAAAAAAAAAATTATGAAAAGCAAAAAAAGGTCCTCATGTAATAAATTCAACTTTATTTAAAAATTTTCATATACTGACCATACCAAAACATTTTAAGACAAAAAAGAGGTCATTCACTATCATTTGTCACCGCATTTGTTTTCAATATTGCATTACTAAGCACAGGGGCCACTCTTAACTCCAAGGGTCCCCCTGAGCTTGGGGGCCCCGTGCACTGCCCCACCTAGTCCCATAGTAGCTACGCCCCTGACCAGAACATAGAAAGACCACACTATATATTAATCTGATGCGCTCGAAAATCGGTGTTTTTTTTCACTAAAACTGATTTTTTTATCCTTGACAGGCGGCCTTAAACATGGGACTCATGTTTGAGGCCTAAGATAATAATTGATCCTTCAAGGGGCTGTTTTGGAAAGCAAACAAAAAATCGCGACGAATTTAGAAAATTGAAGGAAACAACGCTTGTGTGTGGATATACTTGTTGTTTGTGTTTACCCGTGCAGTTTTAACTGCGCGGGCGAATTCGCCAAAAAAGAACGACGTCTGTGGGGCCCTTAAAGAGCTGAAACGAAATGGAACTTTTTTTTACATGTAAATTAAAATTTTGTTTAGGTACCGAAAACAATAATTTTTTTGCGGAAATAAATCACCCTAATGTATATGCATTTTGCAGCATTTTGATGGTCTATCCAAATAAACGCCTAGTTGATGAGAGTATACAATAACAGCATAATATGTTTACGCGTTGTTATGTAAAATGAATTTAAGTCAAAATGTTTATTAGGTGTCATGTTATATTAAACTATTATTTTACAATCTGTATTGCCAAATTTGATAGATTTTTTGTTTATTAAAAATAGAGTGGGTTTACGGAAGTTGGCGTTTTATGAGAACCTTTTTTATTATTACTTTTAGAAAAAAAATAATTCTTCATAAAAAAATCTGCATGGTCAAAAATCTAAAACGCAACCAGCAGATATCAAAATGTATCAGTCATCTACAACGTTTTGCTAAGAATGTAATAGCCTATTGAAATGTTACATTTTTGTAGCCTTGGCGTGCAATTTGGAGATGACGCAATTTTATTTTTTATTTATTAAGAGGGGGTTAAAGTTATGTTAAATTTTAGTTTGTGGGGTCGTTACTCTTGACCTGCGGCCGCCATCTTGGAAAAGGGGTGTAAACGGTTTTTAATATTTATATGAAGAACTGTTGATCACACAGAAAATATAATTAAATACTTTCTATTATAAATCAACTATAATTCTAAGTATGTAAATTTTTATTCTTAGACTAAAAATAAAAAAAGGTATTACCAAAAATTAGGGCCAACGTGTAACATTTGTTTTAACCGGTATAGCTTTCTATTCACTTTGCAAAAAAATACTTTGAAGCATTTTTATAGAATAACATTCAAAGAATAATTTTGTTTCTATAACTTTTTATCATGCGATAAAAAATAACAAAGTTATAATTAAAAGTAGATATCAACTTCTGAAATTTGTTAACCCGTCAAGAGTAAAGACCTTAGTTTACAGTGTGGTCGAGCGGCTTGGAATAAATTAATTTTAAATTCATTGATTTGTTTTTTTAGAAAAACGTTGTAGTACGTTTATGTTAGTTTTTGGCTACGGTGTTTTTAAAGTAAAATTGTGGATTCACTGTGGCCCACAAATAAGCAATGACCATTAACTTTATTTTTTTATGTGAAAACACCTATTTTTTATTACGTTTTTGAATTCTGCATCGAATTCTAACTATTTTTCATGTACTATGTTTTATACCTAAAGCTAACAGTTCTTCATATAAATAATAAAACATGTTTGCACCCCTTTTCCAAAATAGCGGCCGCATGACAAGGGTGGCGACCCCACCAACTTGAAGATAACTTTACTTTGACCACCACATAAAAACTAAAAAATAAAATTGCATCCTTCCCAAATTGTTACCCCTTATGTAACATTTCAATGGACTATAAATAAAGTAAAGATAATAATTTTTGTCATAAATGGAGAACCTGTATTTTTAACAATATCAAAAATGTATTTAAAGAAAAGATGTTTAGAATAGGAAATTCTTTTTAAATATATGCAAGTTTGTTTATTTACAAAAACTCTTTTCTTGCTCCAATGTACAAACTTTAATTTTCAAAGTTACCCATGAAAGTCATAAAAAAACTTATTTTTTTGTAAATAAACAAGTTTGTATAATAGAAATTTATTTTTAAACCTTAACATTATTTTTTTTTCTGCAATTTTCGATATTAGCAAAAACACAGGTACTTGGTAGATGATACAACTTGATGTCTTTTACGTTTTTAACCATACAGATCTCTGCTTAGCTCTAACTTAACATAAGTGGCCATTCATCTTTTTTAAATAATATTCATGCACAGTTTTAACAAATAAAGTTATATAAAATGTAATGGAAAATATTTCAGAAAATAAAGTACCTGCCTTTGACACTTTGTTAATAAATTGTGTTTAATAATGTTTTAAAGCTATATTTAGCTCGTAAACAAGTAATTTTCTAGAAAATTGAAGAAAATCTAACGTTTAATGACAAAAACAGTTATCTTATTACATGCTGTGTAGCTAAAAGCCTAGCATTTTTGACCCGCCTTATTATACAACGTCTCCAAAATAAAGAGGGTCAGTATGGGCATTAATAAGAGATAGAAAGTCGGTTAAAACGAAAGAAAGTTGAGGTTTTATGTGCCTAATAATATGCTGTTTAGAAAGTTTTAAAATTCCGAGTATTTCCATAGATATCCAAAAAAAAAACAAAAAATAAAAATTTGTTTTATTTATTTCCTGATATTTTAATATTAAAATTTAAAAGTAAATTTTAATATAAATTTAATGTATTTTTAGATATTCATTAACTTTACATCTTAAGTTAATAAATTACTTAAATAAACCAAGCAGGGAGTAAAAACCCCTAAGATCACTTACTAACATCTTTATAAATTGTATTTGTATGTATAAAAATGTTATTGTACATGTACACGTAAATGATTTAATTGTTGAAAGCATTTTTAGGTTAATATTTTTATATTTTAAAATGTACCACGTAAGACGAATTCTGAAAAACACAGGTCCGTAATACTGTTACACCATAATATATATTTAAAATAAAATTTAGTTTAAAATTTCGGTATTAAAATATCAGGACGGTATTTAAAAATTGTCAGTTGGCGATAGTAGGAGGTTTTTGTTAAGTTCTGATGGTTTATAAAAAGATTTTTTTACCCTAAATATAAACAATTTTGTTACGATTTTTTAAAAATACAGGTCCGTATTAGGAGTAGACCTCAATGTGTAATACACCATTAAAATTGTAATAAAAGCGGCTTTTAAATTTTGATTTTGAAATATTAGGACAGTATTTAAAAAATATGGTTGATGATGGTCCTACGAAAATAAAACGTTGCAGTTCAAATAAAATAAAATCATTGGATAGAGCATAAAAAGTAACTTGGTTTCCAAACCAATTCCTGGAGTGGGGCGTCAAAAATTTTGTTCAATTTAATTAGGTTTCATAACGCGAAAAAGAGTCATTTAATACTAATTCTTTACTTATTAACGATCCTTTGCGTGCGGAGAGGCTTCCTACTCTTGCCCAACGACTGGCTGTAGAAAATCCATCTCTTTTTATCCACCACGGGTTTTGCTTTAAGGAATTGTCCAAAATAATTCCCCCACCTGCAGCTCCCAACAGAGAAACTTGTCGTGCTGCACATATGCATTCCTATACGGTCCAACTGAACAAGCCCCGAACTTCTTATTTTGTTTGTTCTCTTATCCCTAGAAATTGTAGAACCTGCTGCCCGCGTAGGTCTTTCTTTTCCTTTCGAATCTCCAATGTTTACCAACTTTCTCTTACCTTGCTAAAGACACTCACGGTACGTTAGTATTTAGGCTCTTAGATTTCGTGGATTGTTCAAAGATAGAGAAAAACCTGTAACGTTCATTTTATTAAATTTTCGGTAAACGACAACAAACTTTCTGTATTTAAAATTAATATTGATTTTTGACTTTTTAAAGTGACTTTATTTTTTCCAAAAATAAAACCAGATACGAAGAAAACATAGGTGGTGCTATGGTGCTTACCGAGACTCCACAGTAGCCAACAGTTGTAGTTTTGTTGAGGCTAAATAAGCACCTAATTACTTTAAAGAACTCTACCCCCGTATATAAAGGTTAAAATCCTACATTCAAGGATCTAATATAAAAAGACCAATATAAAATGTGGTACCTATTATTAATAATATTGACAAATACCAATATTTAAGAGCTTTATAACTAATAAAATTTGAATTCTGTAATTGGAACTAATACACAAATTATAATTTGCATCAACGCACCTACAGTAATTCCTTATAAAGAAATAATCCTAGAAACACATAATAGAGGTTTAACAAATAATTTTGAATTATTCAAGAAACCGAATACCAAGGATTAGCTCTCGTCGCCTATGTTAGAGCAATGCAGATAGGGCATATTACCGGATGTAAGAAGGTGTTGGTATAACGGTTATGGTTATGCATAATGGCATCTGCATGAATAACATTAAAGGTTTGTTTTTAGAGTCGGAAGAAACTATAAACATTACTAAAATTTTTAATTTTTCGTTTTTTATTTAAAAAATCTGTATATTTTTTTGCAAATATTTACTTCCGATTACTGTGTCAACATTCAATCAATGCAAATCAATTTAAAAGTTTAGATTTTTTTTATATTTTTTTATAATTATTTGGTTCAGAAAATTAACTTTTAATTTTGGGTGTCCCTTAAACCTTAAATTTGTAACTAACCAGAACCAACAAACGAGTTTATTATTTATCTAAACAATATCCCAGATTTATGAGAAGATTGGTGCGATTTAATAACTAGGACTTTCAGAATTATTCTTTGGCTTTAAGTACATAACCTACGTTATTTTTATAGTAATAAAACCATTTAGCATATTTTTTTACAGAATTTATTTTAATTTTTTTAGTTTTGTTATTATTTAATACTTGAGATAAGCTCTATTCTACAAATCAAGTCCTTTCATTACCTTCCTATATCGAGGTAGATGTGGAAAATATGTAATTCACCATTTTGTGACGGCCATCTTGATTTTTTTTTATAGTGAGCTTTATTTTACCAATCAAGTCCTTTTATGTGATACCCATACTGAGGTAGTTGTCGAGAAAATATGTAGTTTGCCATTTTGTGGCGGCGACCATCTTAAATTTTTTGATTTTTGTTTTTTTTTATAGGGAGCTCTATTCTAGCAATCAAGCCCTTTCATTTGATATCCAGATTGAGGTTGTTGTAAAGAAATATGTAATTTGCCATTTAGTATCGGCGGCCATCTAAATTTACAATCATAAAAAATGTTTTATATTGTATTTTCATTAAGATTAAGAGTGTATACCAAAATTATACTTATAGCGGCCATTGTGTTTTTTACACATTTCTAAAGAACATTTTTTTCTTTGAAATAATGTATAACACTTACAGGTATTTTCGCTTTTTATGTCACAAACCGTTAAAATTATTATTTATTTGAGTTGGCGTGCGAAAGCTATTAGCTGTAGAAACAATTGCAATTCAATTTCCAATAAGGACATACTATGTTGAAAAAAGTAATGCAAGATTATTTTTAACTTTTATCAACTTATACATGTACCCAAACAATGATGGATATTTACATTGTGTGCATCGGAACATTGAAATATCTTATAACAATATTAAGCTGTAAGCTTTCTAGCAGAAATAGGTTGATATGCCCCATTTTTTTCTTTTATTATTATCCATAACAAACAAAAACCTAATATATAGTCTCCAGATTGTCAGGGACAAAATTAATAAACTAAATTATACTCGCATACTAGTTTTTAAAAAACAATTTTCTTTCCACCTATTTTTAATAGGAACCAATCTAATTGCATATAAAAGTTTAAAAAAGCCAAACAAAATATTAGTTTTAAAAAATATTATAAACTGTAATAAAAATATTCAAAAATATTTTGCAGATTGTAAAATAACCTGATTTTTATAATACATGAACTCTCTTAAAAGGTTACACTCTTTTTAAATATAAATAAAAATTTTAAGATAACAATGGTAATAAATTAAAAATTCAAAAAATACAAAAAGCATGCAATAAGTTTAACATAGTAGGTTGGTAATAATTGTAGAGAACATGTTTTTCACAAATTAAATATGTAGGAAAAATTCGATTTTTTAACTGTGTTTGTGCCAATTAAAAGACATAATACATTTGATTTTTGTACGTTATGTTATGGGTAATAAAATAAAAAAATGTTTTTGAGCAGGTACACACATTTCTGATAGAAAGTTTACAGCCTGATATAATTAACTTATATTTTAATGTGCCTATGCACACAAGGTAAATATCTATTTTTGTTTGCGTACATACGTTTATAAAAATTAGAAAAAAAACTTTTATTTCCTTTCCCAATATAGGTCCTTATTGAAAATTGAATGGCAATTATTGTTCCTACAGGTAATGGCTTTCGCAGTTGTAGCCAACTCGGATAAAAATTAATTTTGATGATTTTTGAAATAAAAATAAAAAATACCTATAAAGTGTTATACATTATTTTAAAGAAAATCAAAACGTTCTTTAAAAATGTTTAAAAAAATAAAATGGCTGCGATACCAAAAACGAAAGTAAACAATGGTATCTCAAACCGAAACGTCGAAATTAAAATCTGAGTACAAAAAAACTCTTGAAATGTGCCCTAATAATGTTTTTCAGATTCCAAAAATCATTTAAATTGAAAAAACTACAGCACTTTTTTAAAATGCACATTTTTAGTTTTTTATAACTCAAAAACCAAACAAGATACAATTGTCATTAAAACGGCACTAGATTAGCCATTGAATGGCCCACAACTTTCCCCATTTAACCATCTTTCTATCTTTTATAGTTTCCAATATCTTAATACATACCATACCAATTTTGGACACACTGTATATTTGTTTAAAATATATAAAAAAAAACTTAACTCGTTTTCAATGTTTAAAGTAAAATGTAAGACATATAAAAATAATTTATTTTTGTCGCAATAACAAAAAAAATATATGATTTTTATTTAAGAGAAAAGTATCTGTGGATGATATCGAGAATAGTAATAAAGAAAATATGCAAATACAATATAATTCACAAAAATATACATATTAAATATCTATTTTTCTGCAATAAAAATAAAAGATAAAAATAATAAAAACCCAAAAAATAATTACTTATGGAAAAGTATGAAACAGAACATTTATACCAAAAATAAAAAATACATACCCAAAATTTTAGGTATTGAATGCTCATACGATTTTTAAAACCTTTATTATTTCACACTATGATAAATTATGAAAAAATTTTCTTTTGGTCTATTTTCACTTTTTGTAATTTATAAAGTCACCCTGTACAAGAAAAAACACGTTTGTCAACGTGAATCTAGTTTTTTATTAGAAGCAAAAGCATTTGTCATATGCGACTCATAAAATGTTTTGTTTAATTTGTGCTATCGACTGTAGAATAGAATTTTTCTTTGTAAAATTATCAATTATTAAAAAGTGTTTCTGACACCAATGTAGGCACACTAGGATCAGATGCGGCTCTCCATAAGGTTATTCGGTCAAGGCTCTCCATAAGGTTATTCGGTCAATGCCGGATTTGTAATAAAACCAAAAAATAATAGCAAACAATTAATCCGAAGATTCTAACAAACAAAAAGTTTAAATTTATTACTATGCGAAAACCCCTAATAAGAAATTTATACAACGAAAACACCTCACCAGTCAGTACATTTAATGACCGAATTTCAGTATGAAAATTCAAGATAACACAAGCCAGAAAAAAAAGAAGAATTACGCGACGTAAAATACTAAAAGGTCAACGCCGTATGCCACCAAACAAACCAATTTGGATGCAAATTGAATATTGGCAGGAAACCCAAAATACTCGTGAATAGTCTTTGCAGTTTTCTTTTTTATAAATTATTGTTACAAGTTAAGTGCCATTTTATTGGATGTTAATTAATGTATGCTGTGTTTAACTTTTATTAAAAATAAATCTTGGAGAGACATTTTCGAAAGGTGTAAAGTTACTTGAAATTTTGTGTACTATTCCAATAAAGACAGTAGAAAGTGAGTTTCGACTCTAAACATTGTGAAGGCTTTCTTAAGAAATACAATGGCGAAATCTTTTGTTAAAAATATTTATAATTTTAACAAGCTGGTAATAAATTGTCCGAACAGAAAGATAGAAGGATCAATCTAATATATAAACACATGTTACATGTAAGTAAGCTCTGACTGTATATAGATAAAAAGGTAATTATGCCGTATAGGGTGCTCAGCTGTTTTTATAATTTTTAAAATTATTTTGGCTTACATGTTATCTCCTATTTGTTTTTAATCATAATATAATGGCGCTGTTAAACTATTGACTGTATTTTTGTATTTTTTGTAAAAAAACAAAATTTCAATTTTTCGAAAGATTTTCACTTTTAATCTGAACATTTGGCAACAACGGCTTATCTGTCCAACTTTAGGTATCCGAGTTCTCTATGTAGTGGATTTTTTAAATAAAATGCAACATGCCCGAACTCAAATGACGTTGCTTGCTTGGGTTGGAATGGCATTGCTGGTAGGCAATCGCCAGATAAATGACCTCTCTTTAACCTTTTTTGCTAATTTGAAGTTATTAAACTTAAATTTCAATTTAATGTCTCTGTCTCTATTTTTTAATAAAAATATTAAAAAAACAAAATAATTTAATTTTGGATGTGAGTTTGACAAATATTAACTCATATAACATATTTTACCCCGCCCATCACCCCTATTTACTCCCTGGTCCTGCAAGTTTGTTAAGTTATAATTAATTTAAAACGGATTATTTTGAATCAGCGCACTGGTGTTTTATTAGGATATGGGTCTAAAATCAGTGTGTATCATTTATTTTTAAAAAATCATAAAAACGGCGGAAAACTCTATTCGGAACTGTTACCAATAAGAAAATAATTTTAAAATCATAGCAATAACACGGTTTGCGGGACATTTTTTTTCGGCAGAAGTAAAAACATCACATTATTAAAGTCTTTCCATAAAAATACTATATATATAGATAAAAAGGTAACACATTGTATAGCGAGGAATTAGTTGCTCAAAAAAAAAAAAAATATCCACCTGAAAAAAAGGCACCAGCCGCGCCTGATTGTGTAAGAAAATGAAAATGTCTTATTATGTTTAAATTAGGGTAAAAAAACAAGGTTATTCTAAACAAATTGTCTTTATTTATCTTTACGTTTACGATAGGTACAGAAAGAATAGTAAGCAAGCCAAGCCTTCTCCATCACTTTTCCATTAACATTTATCCTTTTTTCACGTAATAAAAATGTCTGTATCCTAATTTATTGGAAATCGGTGACTTCGTTTTTCGGAAATGCGCTGCTTCTTATATCGATTACAATAAATCCGAAAGAAAGGTGCGACACATAAAAAATGTTGATGTATATTTTGGCGTGTTGGTGGCGTGTAATAAAAAAACAAATAAGCACATAAAAATAAGCATGACTTTACTCCAATTAACTTTAGCAAGCTTGAAATGAACTTTATGTCGGTCTTAAACAAGGATATAACAATATTGGGGTTGCAAAAAATTTCTCGTAAATAATTAGTTCTAGAAATTTTTTTCATTAAAGTAAAGAACTGTAACGTCAAAATATTGCGATTTAATTTAACTTACCTTAGTACACAACTTGATAGTAACTGAGATACAAGGTGTCAAAATATTTTCAAATTATTTCGATATCATTTATTGCATTTTGAATATTGCAATAAAACTTGGTATCTAGGGGTTTTTTGGCCTTGGACTGGTTAACCATATAGGGGTTCTTTAACATGAGCTATTTATATCCGATGTTAATTTTTAGAAGTTAACTAAAGGACGCGACGAAATTTTTTAATGTGCTACTCTGTATGTACCATTAAAGTTAACCAGTAAATTCTCCTATGCATTCTACACAAAAAAGTGTTTTTTGTAAGAATGTCTTTGAGCTACCATTTTCAAAATATTTGCATTTAAGTAGTTTACTACAGCCAAAAAGTATATGAATAAATACAATAAATTATTCGTTTAAGATAAGGCAGTTGTATTTACCCTACAACCAATTTATGGGTCTCCACCTTTGAAAAAAATTGAAAAATATTTATGATGAGGATCTTTTTTTAAACAAAATTCCATTCACTTTTACTTAGGAGGCTACCTTATTCTCCTTGCCCCAGGGCCTCCACACCTCTAATTCCGACCCTGTCAATAGAATATATGTATATATTTTTTAGTTAGTCTTAGTTTCATTATTATCCAATAGTATTATTATATAGACTAAGCCTTGATAAGCCTAAAATAGTGGCAAAAAAGTAAAGAAAAAAATAAACCTAAATATTTTTCTTTTTAGCTTCCTTTTATGATATATACTTTAATAAACTCTGATATAAAAAGGATAACTAGGGGATATGACATATTTTTTTTTTATTTAACTGCTTAAATCAAATTTGTTTTTGATATTTAACAGGGCCATAGAATTTTACAAAAACTCTTTATTCCACGACTGTTTAAAAATGTATACATTATTATTGCGATTTTAAACCGATAATATCGCTCACCACTTAAGGCTATTATGCACGCTTATTCTCTACACTCATTACTCACGGCCGCCATAAGGTGCTTTTAATGTGCATAAATACAATAATCTGTGTGCTTTCGACAACCTCGTTTTTTAAATATGACTTTTTAGCCAAGGTGACTATTTTGTCTCAAATCAAGAGCATTACATATATTGTTTGTATCTATATCGATCTACAAAAAAGTTGTGTCGTAGAAAAAGTATCGTATGCAACTCTCAATAAATACTTATTTTCCTCTCGTATGACGTACAGTACTCGCAGGAGGCTCGTGCTACAGAAGTAAAAAAAACAAAACAAATGAATAAAATTCCGTGCTTGTCCCAGAACATACTATTTTAAAAAGGCAAATATACTTAAAATAAAAATGCACGTTTGTGTAATAATTTCTTGTTCACGATACAAAAATGCATGTTTTAAATTTTCATAAAAGTGTAGAACAGGTAACTCAAAATAGAAAAATAAATAATTATAGATTTAAATCTGAGTCATGTATTAGGACATATGTTTACTAAATACCTTCTCTTTTGGACATTTTTTATATTCTTTTAAATGCACTTTACTCCTAAGCAGTTTTCAATATTTTTGAGCTACTCTGTATATCATTAAAATTTAAAAAAGTACTAACTACTGCTGGTACAGTTTGAGACCTCAGAATTCATTAGAAAAATATTTAAATAATTAATATATTTATAACATGACTAACATATATATATTTAAATTTTGTACAGAGCTGGGCACTCATTTAGATCTCCATTTTTTTTTGGGGGAAGCCCACAGGAAAGCATATTTAAGTATTGAACTTGGCTCACCTTTTTTACATTTATGTGTTTGGTGAGATACTAATTAGTGAAAACCACTGCTATATTTAAGCTTTAAACGAAAAACAAATGGCTAATGCATCCATTACAATGTTACCAAAACAAATGGAAATAATCTGTTTTAAATTGCGATGCTTTAAAAATGCCTAAATGTCTTTTCAAAGGTATTTTGTGAGCAGTACCTAAAATATATTTTTTACAAGAATTCAAAAAAACTGGTAGAACTCTTTGGTATTTACTTATGAAAAATTATTGTTTAAAATTAATGTTTTTGGGGTGACTTGACATTTTTTTAATAATAAATTAAAATAGGCATATCTTTTCAAAAGTTGTAAAAAAATTTTTTTAACATGTGCTTTATTCCTTTTAATTCTTTTTTTCCTTAAAATAATGACATGTTTAGATTTTTATCAAATGTACTAAAAAAGTTGATATACCTTACATAAAAGATTTCTATAGTAACATATTTTTAACTCTGTAGATTTTAAGGGTATTTATTAAAAATTACTATAAGATTAGATTAGCTTGGAGGTGGATTGTAAGCCACTAACGCCTTAACTTGCTTAGGTTTATTGTGTAGACTCCACATTCTTAAAATTGGCTCCTTGGTAAATGTTGCTGCTTTAGGTTTTTCCTCACCCAGACCTTGCAAACCGCAGACGAAAAAAGGGCTTTGCGAAAGTGTATATGTGTTCAGCGGTTACTTCTTCTTCCTGGCAGAACCAGCATAGGTTTTTTTAGCCAGGCCTATTGTTTCTAGGTGTTTATTTAGTCGGCACTGACCTAAAAAAGTTACTATTACTAAATGGCAAATGTTTAAATAAAAACAAATATTGCATAAAGTTTCTTTTATGATTTGATTGATTAATAAATAGTCTAAGAAAGAAGAGTATTTGAATTGCAATAGTTTTAATTTATTGATATTATGCAATGCACTCCTTATGTCCGGAGTTTTTATTTACATTTTGCCACGCACTTTTAACTTTAAACAAAAAGGATAAAAAGAAAACGTCCTGCATAAAAGTTTCGTACTTTTTAATCTATTACATTTTAAGCATAAAAAAAAACGAATTAACATCAAAAAATCAAGAAAAATCAAAAAGTTTTTTTATCGATCCCTCTGAATATTATACATTAAAAACATTTTTTTAAAGCAAAAATACCACATTTGATATATCTATCTGTAATACTTTTCGAAATATGACCACTAAAATCTGAAAAGTAGTAGATATAATTTCCATTATACCTACCTACGGCACTAAGGTGAGACTGCAGATGTAATGGAAATTATACCCATATTTAAATTGCCATATTTCCCAAACTATTAAAGATAGATATATCAAACGTTATACTTTTAAATAGTTTATTTATTTTTATAAGAAATTTAACACCTCGTAGTTCAAAAACTAAGACGAAAATATCCTAAATTTTTTTGCATTTGTTTAGAAACACCCTATATAAACAAAAAAAAAAAAGAAAAATAAATCAGAAGAACCGTATAAATAAAACTTACTCACAAGCTAAAAAATTATTAAATAATTAAAGGTACTAATGGTGAAGTCGGCCGGCACAAGTCGGTTTTTTTTAATGTTTAAATTATTCAGCATATTTGTTAGTACCTATAGATCATTTTTTAAGGTTAAATAAATGCAAAAATAAAGTGGACAAGCTGAAACAAGACATTAGGCATTTTTGATCTAGAATCCAATTTATTACCCAATAGCTTAAATGGTTATCACTTGATATCAAATTTTGCTGATAAAAAGGTCAAACCCTTACGGAACAATACCGGGTCAAAAAAGTCACACTGCCATTTGTAGTAAATGTACGGTCATTTAACAAACGACTAAAAATCCTATCTTGGATCACGTGAAAATAACCTTCAATTTTGTGTGTCGATCTGATACAATGTGACTTTGTAAAGTCAATAAGAAATTTATGTGTAGCAGCAAGCTAGTGGTAAAATTACTTATATTGTAGTAATAACTGTGGTTAATAATTTCAGAATGCATTTTTAAACATTTTAGCATTTAAAGTAAAGAAAATAGAGCTTTGTTAATAAACTTCGTATTTCGCAATTAATTTAGTTTAGTTTAGAAGAAGGATGGCATATGTAACGGCACTAGTGAAGCTAAAACTTTATTAATAAAGTTATGAAATTTATCTTTAAAATTTAAATAAACCTTAAAATCGTGAAATTAAGTTATATAATAAAAACCTATTATTATTTTTTATATTTATTAGGTTTAGATTTTTTAAGAAACTGTTATTTTTTTCAATTTTATATTATATTAGTTACAATACAACAAAGTTAATAGGATACATTTTAATTTTAATTTTATCCAAAATCGTAATAATATTAATAAGATTAAAAGATTTATTTTATAAATAATAATTTAAAAAACCTTTTAAATTAACAATATTTTTAATAATATAATACTTGATCTTAAATTAAAAAGAACTGCAAGTACAAGCCAAATCGCTAAAACCTTTTTATAATGCCTAAAATATATATTTAAAACCTTGCTCCCTTATGCACTTAAAAATGAAAGTGATTTTAGCCAATACTCCTAGTTAGTATTAAAGAACAACTTAGCTTTACAAAATCTTGTTATAAATATACCAGTAATTATTTAAACTGTTACACTTTAAAATTTCTATTCTCTTAAAAACCCTCTTTTACCTTTCTTATTTCTTTAAAATTTATTTTTTAAAACTATACATTTTTCAACTAGAATAGACTAAATAATATTCAATTGTATTTTATTTTAAATAAGTTAATAAATTTAAAGATATGGCCATAAAAGGGTACCACAAAAACATTATATTTAAAAATTAATTATAAATTTTTTTACTACTTATTTATACCTTTTATTATTTTCTTCTTTTCATATTTAATATTATTTTTTAATACCGCTTTTATGGTATTTTTTCTTCTAAGCTGCTTTATGAATATTTCATATATTTAAGTAATAATCCAAACACGATAGGTGGCGAAAAGTTACAAATTCAGAGGAAAGTCGACGGAAGTAACTATATTTTTTCCTTTCATTCGGAAGAAAGCCTTTGGGAATAAACCACCACTAATAAAAGTTGTTTGTCGATTTATTTCAAAACGTGTAAAATCATCGCACCCATTGCTTTTATCATAATTTCCCTTGGGTCTTGTTTATTTTGGCAAAAATAAAATTATTATTGTAACAATTTTTATTAAAAAATATATACAGGGTGTTCCGACAAACTTTAAGGGCTAATTCAACAATAAAAAATAAGAAAAAAATTCATATAAACAATGTTCTAGACGTCTTAGTTTTTTAACTACAGGGTGTTATTTTTTATTATTTATTTTTTATAAGGAATTTTATACCAATGCAGATATTTAAAAAAAATGGAGACGCCTACACCAGAAAACATTTTTTTTTAATAGGTTTAGTCCATTAGAAAATTACATTTTTAAAGCCCTTTTAGGGGTCGCAATTTTATTTTTTAGTTATCATGAAGGGGTCAAAGCAAAGATAATTTCAAGCTTATAGGGTCGCCACCCTTGTCCTGCGGCCGATATTTTGCAAAGAGGATGCAAACGGTTTTTATTATTATTTATATGAGAAACTATTTGTCGTACAAACAAAATTATAAAACATATTTTGTTGCGATTTAAATGTTAGATTTCTAAGATTAAAAATAAAAAAATTATTATTTAAAGTAAGGGCTACTTGTGTAACAATTTTTTTAACCGTTATAAATTTTTCTATTCATTTTGCAAAAAATAACATTTAATAATTTTTATAGAATAACATTTAAAGAATAATTTTGGTTTTATAATCTTTTACCGTCTAATAAAAAATAACAAGGTTATTAACAGAAGTAAATATCAATTTCTGAAATTTGTCAACCCGTTAAGAGTAAACACCTTAGTTTACAGTGTGGTCGAGCGGGCTGGAATAAATTCATTTAAAATTAAGTGGCCTGGTTTTTGGAAAAGCGTTAGACAATGTTGATTTTTGTTTTTGGCTGCGGTATTTTTGATAGTAAAATCATGTATACAGGATGGCCCGCAAATAGGCATCAACTTTAATTTCTTAAATAAAAACACCTATTTTTTAAATTAATAAAATAAAACAAAAATATACTTTGTTCATAGTCACTTTAATTGAATGTTTAGCCGTGACAGCTGTTTCGTAGTACAACTACATTTTAAAACGTTTGAAAATGTAGTTGTACTACGAAACAGCTGTCACGGCTAAACATTCAATTAAAGTGACTATGAACAAAGTATATTTTTTGTTTTATTTTATTAATTTAAAATGTACGGTCACAAAGTAACGGACGAAACCATAAAAACCTATTTTTTATTACATTTTTGAATTTTGCATCAAATTCTAACTGGTTTTTTATGTACCATCTCTTATACCCTTAACAGTTATTGATAATCACACCATCAATTTTATACAATATTTTCTAAAGGGGCGCGGGCGTAAGTTAAAAAAATATTTAAAATTAATTGGTTTGTTTTTTCAAAGAACGCTTTAACACGTCAACTGTCATTTTGGAGTACAAGTTTTTGTTGTTAAAATTATGTATTCAGGATGGTTCAAAAATAAGCAATCATCTTAGCTTCGCAACCTTATTTTCTTGCTCTTCATTTATGTTCATAAGTAAATTTCTCGATAACTGTTGACTTAGGTATAAGACATGGTACACGAAATATAGTTAGAATTTAATAAAGAATTTAAAAATGTAGTAAAAAATGGGGGTTTCCATTTAATGAAATAAAGTTAATGGTCATGGCTTATTTGTGGGCTACCCTGTATACATGATTTTACAATAAAAAACAGCAAATCCAAAAACAAATATCAACATGTGCCAACGTTTTTTCAAGAATAAAACCCTAAAATTTTGCACACTGTAAACTAAGGTATTTACTCTTGACAAGTTGACAAATTTTAGAAATTTATATCTACTTTTGTTTATAACTTTTTATTTTTCATCAAACGATAAAAAGATATAAACTCAAAATTATTCTGTGAATGTTATTCCGTAAAAATGCTTTTATTGTAATTTTTTGAAAAATAAATAAATAGAAAGTTATTACGGTTTAAAAAAGTGTTTACAAGTGGCCCTAATTTTCATTATTAACTTTTTAATTTTTATCTTAGAAAAAAATTGACTTACTTAAAACTTAACTGAACAAAAAATGTTTTATAATTTTTTGTATGACCAAGATGGCGGCCGAAGGACAAGAATGACGACCCCACAAACTTAAGTTTTACTCTATTTAACATCCCTTTGATAACTAAAAAATAAAGTTGCGTCCTTCAAAATATTTTACCCCTAATATATCATTTCAATGGACTTATTGTTCTAATAAAGTTTTTTTCCTTTTTGTATTGTAAAATTTGCCCTTAAAGTTTGTCGGATAACTTGTGAAACACTCTTTATAAGCTCATTCCTTTAGGTTTAAAATTTGGATGTAAGATTTACTTTAATAATATATTTGGAAAAAATATTTTTTTAAACTACAATAATAAAACATTTGTTATAGACATAGTGATTTGATAACCAACTGTGTACGTAATTAACAATTACTTTTCTGCTTAAGGTACTTTTCTCTGTTCGTTTCAATATTTCTGTTGTTTTTTAAGAAATATGACAAGTTTTTATAACAGTTGTAGGGTTTTCAAAGATGCATATTCCAAAAATATTTTTATGTATAAAGAGTGTTCCAAAAAAAAGTATGGCTAAAAAGCTGTTTTTTTTTAATTGTAACCACCATTTCTGTTTACAGGATTGGATTTTTGAAATTTTGTATATGGTACGCTATTTTATTTTGACACGCGGGGCAATGTTGCCACCCTCTTAATAATTTACGAAAAAGTTCTTAAAAAACAGGATACCCGAAAATTCGGTTAAAACAGAAATAAAATTGTTTATTATTAACTCTTAGCTAAAAGTCTTAAAACACTAAGCACAACAAAAAAATAATTAAAAGAGAATTCACTAGAGCTTAAACAGGGACTTTTTTATAGCACGGCCATGATCTCAACATTTAAGATATTAAATCTCAATCTTTAAATGGAACATCTTGTATATTAAATTATTTTTAGATTTAAGAAATATAAATAAAATAAGTTTCTTTAGCTATGCCCATACAAAATATGATTTTTTTTTAATACGGTATACATAAATAGATGTTTGGGACGTTTACAAAACCTTCAACTTTTATATAAAACTTTTTGTAATATTTTTAAAACAACAGAAATTTTGGACGTTCCCGGAAAATTGGGCCACCATGTAGGTATCTGTAAAAGTACAGTGTTTTTTCAATATTTTTTTTATTTATTTAATGTTTAAATGCCAAAGCTTTTTTATCTCTTATATGAGCTGCAGTAAAAAAAAATTATTCTCTCATATTTTCTTAACAAAAAAACTAAGTTCAAGGTGCCCACGAAAAACTGCTGCGATCGATTCCTCATTTGGGAATATTTTAAAAATTTGAAAACATAAATTCAAAGTCAGTGACGCACATATGACTGGATATAACGGAAGTTCATGTTAACTTGCCTTTTTTTTAATAAAACACACCATATATATTTTTTTATTACTCTGTGTAAAATTCTA
Source organism: Listronotus bonariensis (assembly GCA_014170235.1). NCBI lineage: Eukaryota > Metazoa > Arthropoda > Insecta > Coleoptera > Curculionidae > Listronotus > Listronotus bonariensis. The sequence goes on along the minus strand of JACEGR010006022.1, from coordinate 46,544 downwards.
AACATATTTAATGTATAATATTCTATGCCTATACTTTGAGCACTTTAAAGTGGGAAAAACACCTGAATAAAAAATGTACTACATTGGTTTATGTCAGTAACCATAGTTTTATTACTAGGTATTTTTCCTAATATAAAGTGACTTAAGTCAAATCATTTTCGACGTATTTTAAGTTTTATGTAAAAATGACGTTTGCAAGCCACTACATAACTATATTTTTTTCTAAACAAAAGCCCTGAACAGAAATAGAGGTTAGGTTTCTCGTAGCAAAAGAAATTATTTAGTAAATTGTATTCCTATTTTGTCAAGGTGTAAATACAGGGTGGTCAAAAATACTAATCTTTTTTTTACCTTTTTCTCTTAAGGTTTAAAATTAAAGGTAAGTTTGTATAAGAATGCCAATTTTAAAAATTTATAGTTTAAAATATTTATTATTTATCAATTTGAAAAAGCTATGGTTTCAATTTTTTAAATGTTAGTAAGTAACCATTTTTTTAGTCTAATACAGTCCACTTACTTCTTACCTCCCTTGCCTGCTAACAATTATTAATTAGTTATTTTTTATAATGGAAGAGTTAAATAAATTTAAAATTAATCAAACTATTTAAAAAAAGTAACCTGAATAAAATAAAAGTTTTTACCTATGTTCATAATATACATATTTTTTTTCCTAATATCTCTAAAGACCTTTTTGAAAAGGAAATTGTGGCCTTAATTTTTACATTTTTATTAATATATATAATAATATTGTATTTTATGTTTTATTTGTTTTCTGGAAGATTAATTTTAAACAAAATATTATTTGGCTTTTCTCCAGAATAAAATTAAAAAGTTTATTTAACATTTTAAGAAAATTAAAACTTTTATACATTATAAAGAACTATTCTGCTCTTACACAATATAATAAAAGTTATTATTACTTTAAAAGAAATAAAATAATGAAATATTTAATATTAAGTTTCTTACAATACAAAGGTTTCAATCTATAAACAAAGGTTCATTAGCACTCGGTCGAAATTATTTTAATGCAATAAAATAAAATCTTAACAAGACGCCAGACGAGAACTGGGTCAATGGTTGCGTCTCAAAAATGTGGTAAATAGTTTACCAAAAATGTGGTAAACAGTTTACCTAAAAACTTACTGATAAACTTGTTAGAAAACTAAAAAAATTAAAATAAAATGTCTGATGGACACTTTAGAGTTTGACATTACTTTTGAAAAAATTAACTGGTAAAAGATACACCTATTAGGTATCTTAACCGGATAAAAAGAATAGTAAAACATGTTTAGCCATATAATAAAGTATTTTATGTTTTATTTGTTTTCTGGAAGATTAAATTTAAACAAAATATTATTTGGCTTTTCTCCAGAATAAAATTAAAAAGTTTATTTAACATTTTAAGAAAATTAAAACTTTTATGCATTATAAAGAACTATTCTGCTCTTACACAATATAATAAACGTAATTATTTCTTTAAAAGAAATAAAATAATGAAATATTTATATTTTATAAATTAAAACCTTTGTATTGTAAGTAACTTAATATTAAATATTTCATTATTTTATTTCTTTTATAGTTATAATAACTTTTATTATATTGTGTAAGAGCAGAATAGTTCTTCATAATGTATAAAAGTTTTAATTTTCTTAAAATGTTAAAAAACTTTTAATTTTATTCTGGAGAAAAGCAAAATAATATTTTATTTATAATAATATTGTTATTGTTTATTAAAATTTATAATCTAAAATTATTTAGTTTAGTTTAAAATAAATAAAATTAAAAACGCTTACCCAAGTAAGTACTAACACAATTTTTTAATTAAAAATAGAAAACTCTCATTATATTTTCTTATATTATGTTATCCTTAACATTAAATTTTCAAAACTAATTTTATCCTCGTAACTTAAATTTTAATTAGCTATTAAGTGCCAATTAAAATTTAAATCTATTACTCTTAGTAATGAAACAATAATTGACACTTCTATTCGCTAACATAACCCTTTAAACAAAAACAGTTTTCGGGCCAAAGATTAAGGATATCCAGGATAGACACGGGAATATGTAAGCGAGGACGTTCTAATCTCATCAAAAAGTTATTAGCCTGTTTTATTATCATTTGTTTCAAGGTATTTTATAAAAGTTAAGGCCATAAATCCCATGGTTTTAACGACAAAATATAAAAACTTAATTATAATATAAAAACAAAAATACCTTTGTGGATGTTTATACAGTAATGATGCTAAAAGTCCTTCTTTTCTTTATCTTTTAAATGGTATAAGAGAGGGTATCGATATCAAGTAAAATTTTGGTAAAAGAACGTCACTTAAACTACTTTTGGAATAAAAATAATATCCCTTCATGTAGCAGTGCACTAGAGGAGCACTACCAAATTTTTCATCTAGAAACGGGGAAATGTAGCATCTTGTTTTAGAGGCCCCTTAATTTACTGCTTAATGCCACTATGTTTTTGAAAAGGCACTGGCTAAACGACCGCCACTGGTTTTACCTATTTACGTATATAAAAACCATCGAAAATGTAAATTATTTTGTTATTATCGGCAATTTTTACCTATTTTTATCAGTAATGTCGCCGTCCGGCGGTAATGCTTATAAAACTATTAAAAACCGCCGAATAAAAGTTAAAATTACCCGAATCCTAATAATTATTTATTTTGCTGTGCCGTAAGCGTTTAGTTTTCTTGTTGTTTAATTTTTTAATATCGTTGTTTGGTCTATAAGCACTCTTTGGAAAAACAAATTAAAGTAGTATTGCGGAATGGGGACCGGCAAATACCTAAAACCCTATTGTATTTATCCCAACGTTTCGTGGCTGGATTGCCATCTCATTAAGAACCTATATTTAAAAAAACAATAAAAAACTATTTCGTCACATGAACCCAATATTTTAAAAACACCAAAAACACTTTTAAAAAATATTGTCAGACAAGAAAGGCGAAGGAATAACTTATTAAGACGTTCGCATGAAAGTAGGCAATTAGATGTGATATAACTTAAAATTCTTAAAAAGTGGGTAGTTATTTGTCTGAAAATAAAATTATAAATAATAAAAAATAAAAATAGGAAAAAAATTTTAAAAAATTATTAAGAAAAAGATATAAAAAAATGAGAAAAAGTTAGTTAGGTAACTGGAATTCAAACTCGGAACCTGTGGCTTACGTGTCAACACTCATAACACTGTAGCTATTGGGCCAACTTAAATTATTTTATTTTAAATGGTTATGATATGATTGAAAAAAGTAGGCAGTGTTTATGAATTGTTTACTATGTAACTTATTTACTTTTCCTGAGAATGTTTAAGTTTGTTTCACCCTTTGTACCCGCATACTCTTGCCGCTAAAATGCAACTGACTTTTCCAAAAAGATGTACACTTTCTTTAAACTTATGAAGAGCTTCGACAAAATAATATTCGTAGGTGTCAAACGTATCTCCCAGTTATATTTTTGCTTTTTAAATAATAAAAAAAAATATTAAACAATAAAACAAATAATCATAAAGGTTGGCTTAAATTTAACTATATTATTTGGCGGTTTATAATAGTTTTTATAAGCCCAATCGCCGGACAGGGACATCTACAAATAAAATAAGGCAAAACCGCCGGTAATATCAAATAACTTAAGATTTTTGGCGGTTTTAATACACGTAAATAGATAAAACCACCCGACGGCGGATTTTTTCCTATAATTGAGCAAAACCGTCGGCGATCGTTTAGCCAGTGGCTTTTGAAAATTGGCCCAGCTGTTCCAGACTTGGAAGACAATGTCATTAAAATCGCACTGGTTTAATAGTAATAAATCTACATTTTAAACGGGTTTAAATCTGAAACGGCTAGACCAATATTCAAAAACAAAGCTATGATGAGTAAAGAATCAAAGGGCCTATATAACGAGGTGTTGCGTGAGTAGGGTTGCCATCCGTCCCGATATATCGGGACTGTAACCGATTATTGGGCCTTATGTCCCGACGCGCCGATTTCATAGCGAAAAGTCCCGATTTACGTTGTGAATCAAAATTATTTAATTTTGTATAAACTGCTATATCAGCATTTATCTAAAAAAGCAAGAGAATTTAGGGCAACCCTATACATGAGCCCCATTTCCATAAAAAAAGTTGCTAGTGCTTTCTTAGCACTGGGCCACGAGACCGAAATTATTTCTATGCCAGAAAGTGGTTTAAATACACAGTTTACTATTCTGTTGTTATTTTATTGTTTCTTTATTATTACATATAAGGGAAACTTAGTTAGGTTGCGATTTTAATGGTGAGTAAAAAGTATTTTTATGCGTATATCACAAGCTTTTGCTTCTTTCGCTTTACCAAAAATTACCTAAAATTGTTAATTTTAAATAGAATACAACAAATATTTGTTCCTTTCATAAAAATTTACATCCAAACACATCAGTTTTAAATCAAGATTATCAAAATTTTTATTTTAAATTAAATTTCTGTTTAGTCGAGAGTGCCATGATAATTTTTAAATTACTTGACTACTTCACATTCTTTCTACCTTTAAAAAAATAAAAACCTAATTTTATCTATTTTGACTTTTCATAAAGGATATAAGTAATTTGGCATACAAAGATGTTTTAGAATTTAGGTATTTTAGCCCTTACTATAACACTATTATAACAATATTAAAATGCAGTATTTTAAAGCAAATTTAACGACGTGAAATATTGTTATATTTTAATACTTTTTTTTGTTTAAAAATGTTTAATAAATTAGGTAAAAAAAAATAACCTAGCGGTATAGTTCACTTTTGATTAGTAAAAAATTAAAAATAAATTACAAAAATAAAAAGTGCAATGGTGTTTTACATCATTTAATTTGCTTTAAATTGCTCCATTTTGTTATATTATATTATTAGTTTTTGAGCCATAACAAAAATACTATAAAAATATTAACAGCTTCCTATTAAAAAAGTTTATAAAGATAAAAATTAGGTTTATATTTTTCAAAATCTCAGTAAAGTATTGTTAGTAATTTAAGGATGATCATGGCTCTCTCGATGAAAACTAAAAATTTAATTTAAAAATACAATTTTATTTAAAGTCATTCCAAAATTGGTATTTATAGTCAACAGTGTAACAGAATATTGTCATAAAAATTTAAGGGCCGATTTTAATATCTAGATCCTTAAATTCTTTGTTCTTAAGCTACAGGGTGTAAAACTTAAAAAAAATGTTAAAAAATGTTTTTTTAATCTTTAATATCATTTACCCAATTTTGATTTAATTTAGCAATGGTGATTGTGACATTAGGGGGTAATTTATCACTAGCCCTTTTACCTTTATTGCGCCCAGTGGCATCTCGAGCGACAACTTATTGCCGGGAATATTTTTAACATAAAAACTGTACGCCACTGACTATGTAAATATCTGTACCATTTTTCTACGTTCTTTAGATTAAGTTGAATAAGATACAGCTTTGGTAAATGCCATTTTTTTTTCTATCCTAATTAGTTTAATAAAAATTAATAAAATTTACTTAATCGTATATCTTACAGCATAAAAAAGCATTTGATTTTTTTAAATTAGATTCTACAATATGTAACAAAAAAAATTAATTTTTATTTAAATAAAGTTAATATATTCAGTCTAACAATTTTTACTACAATAAGTGTTTTTGAAAATTTTCAGTTTTTTGAAAAGTTTATTACCCTGTATCTTGAGAACGAAAAATTTGCGGGCCCATGTGTATATAAACTTTTCTTCTGAATCTGCACTTAAATTTTCTTTAACACATTTTGTAACCTTTTGTATATACATAAAATTAACCAATTTAAAAATTGGGTCAGTTCCGGTAAAACCTTAAATTAAAAAAAAGTAATTTTTGTGCATACATTAGGTATGCGCAACAATTACTTACAAACCAATTTTAATAATTTTTAAAAATTTGGAAAAAGTCCTCTTAATCTTATCATTAAAGATTTATACTTTCTAAAATTTTTAATTTACCTTTTTAATATGATTAACGGTTTTTGCGTATGCATATCGCTATTCTACTTTTTTTTATTTTAATAAAATGAGACAGCGTTATTAGCATTTAGGGCGCTAATTGGGAACTTACTTTTAAGTTATATTATAAGTAGTAGCGTTTTCAGCAGCACCTAAACAATATATGTATATTTAACAAAAAATGTACACCACTGATTTTTGGGCAATTTTTGAATCATCTTTATAAGCCAATAAAAATATATTTTTATTGTTTAAATATTATTTCTTTTTATATTGTTTGGTTTTGACGAAAAAATTATATTACCCATTTAATGAAATAGCTGCCTTTTAAATATTAAACTATGTAGAAGTTTTTTCGTAAAATAAAAAAAAAGTATGCATATGGCGCTTGGTTACCTACGTAAAAAGACTGTACTCATTAATTAATAACACTTTTATAAAAATAATTTAAAGTTTTATAAGTACCTAATATTTTAAAATTATTTAAATTTTTACTCTGATCTTTTTATTGATATAATGGGTAAGCTTTTATAAACAAATACACAAATTATCAAAGTTTTAGTAAACAAATAAAATAATACTATTGAATGTCAACTATGAACGTATTTATTTTAGGGAATAATTCAAAAATTTGGTAACCTAATAATCCATTAGCAATGTTTTAGTCTGTAAATGGATATAAGCTTTTTATTGTATTGTTTGTACATAGAAACCCTTTTAAAGTGTTTTATTAATTTATTTATGAACTGAATAAAAATATTAATATATTATAACTTTACGGTTAAAAATATTGAAGTCAATTTAAATTTAATTTTATACACATATTATTTTATACCTTTTTGTTATATTTTAAAAAATTTAACAATTTGCAGCTGTTGCTGAAAAAACGTTGTACCAGTATGAAGAAAGTAAAACAAATATACTATACAAATAGAGAAAAAAAATCAGTTTTTAGTGATATATTTTATAATACACTTAATCAAAGATTTTAATATAATTGTAGAAATTTTACCCCAGCGGAATAAACAAATATGAATTAAAACTTTTAGTTACCAAACTTAGGTGCATTAGAATTTAGAAAATTAACATTATATAACCTAAAATAGTTTATTATTGACACTTTTATAACCAAGAATTTCTTTGAATGACGTTTTTTAACATGCGGGGTTTGTTTTCGTGGTAAAACTAAGTATAAACTTTATTGTAATCCATTCCACCCTTTGGATCATAATGGAAACATGATTTTTTTGCAAAGAAAGAAAACTTTAAATAAATATAGAGGTTTTATATAATTTATTATTATTATAGTCAAACAAAATAATATATTATATATTTTTAATTTTTGTTTGTAGTCCACAAAAACAAAATTATTTTTTATAGTCCTCGATTTCTTATTGTTTTTGAAAATTAAGGAGCATTTCTACAAAACCTTTTTCATTTTTCCCATACACAATGACAAATTGTAACCCACCTTGCCGTACATTTCTATACTTTTTTACCTAAAACCCAAATCTTACGTAAATACACTGATTTGATATAATTTTCTTGCTTTGCTTTTTTATATCCATAATAAAGTCATTTTAAAACATATACATATACCTATACATATACATATATATATATACCTTATAGGCAGCTTCAAAAGAAGCATCATAAAATTTTTCCTTTAATCGATGTAAAATTGTATGGTGGTAACAGGTTTCTTTACTTCATAATCTATAATTTAATCACGAATATGATTGGGCTTTTTATATTTAGTTTTAATTTTAATTGCTGTTATTTTTTGGGTCCCATTATTGTTATACTTTGCGTCTGAATCTTTGGATGGACATGGATTTTTAAATTATATTTTTACCTACTCTTTATACATTTTTAAAGCTTACCAGATTTTTTTAATACTGTATTGGGACAACCACTCTTTTAAAAATTTTACAAAATTAAGAAAAACGTTTTTTGCCAAATCGGAATTTTGTTTTATTTTGGCAAAATATCTGTTACACTAAAATTATTTTAAATGTGTTAAAGTACGACAAAACTTTTTTCTGGTAATTTTTTGTTTCATCTGGTTTTGTGAAGTTAAAAAAGAATAGTTTCTGCTGGGGTAATATTTCTACTAGTACCAAATGCTGGATTTAAGCATAGGCAACATAGGCAGTTGCCTATGAGCCGCCACCACACCACAAAAAAATATATTAAATCGATAAAGAGTTTTGTTACTAACATTTAGACGAAAAACTTTTTTCTTTTAGCAAAGAAAAGTTAATATAATTTGTTAATTGTTGATCACTAGTACAATCTCTAAAATCACTTTAATCCGTTGTTTGTTTTACTATTTAACATATAGTACGAGATCCGAATAGGAGGCGACCTTCACCCGTTCCAAATCAGTAGCAAAGTTCAGTTTATCGCGCATTTTTGGTAGTTCTTAAAAAACTTAAATTTTAAAGATGTTAACTAAACTTTATAATATTTAATTTTTTTAAATGGATAGCAAAATTAAAATTAGAAGTATCAGAACCTTAAAATAGACGTAAATATAATACTTTTATTAAGTTAAATTTACCACCCACTGTCATCATCATTTTCACGGCTTATATACTGCAGTAATCTTTTACGGGATTGTAAATGTACATCAAAGGTTCCCCGAGGAGTTGAAAAGTAATTGGATTTTACGGGAAAAGTATCCAGTAGACAAACTAAACGGTTTTGTAAGGATTTAGACCAATTTAGATTTCTTTAAAAAAAAACATAAACTTTGCATCAATGAAGCCGTAAAGCAGCTAAAGGATTTTTTAAACTAAACTCTTAACTTTCCCTTACAAACTGGGATTAAGTTAAACATAAAATTTTGTTTTTAAATCATTTAATTTTTATTGAAGAGTTAACCAATAGGCCAAAGTATATTGGTAATTTTTATGTGAAAAGATTTGCAACCAATATTTGGTTAGTCGTAGATTTAAAAAAATAAAAAGTCGTTTTCGGAAGTTCTTAGCAAATGTGTTTTTTTTTAATATAAACTATCCAAGAAAAAAATCTTAATAAAAGTACTTGTATGGGAGAAAACAGATTTTTACAACAATATTTCTATCTTTAATGTATTGTGTGGCAGGGTTGCGACAAAAAATATTTAAAGCATTATTTAAATCACGATTTAAATTACTTCACTGTTTTCAATTTTATTAAGGACTAAAATCCAAAATATTAAAAAAATTCATTTAGGGTATAAACAAAAATCAAAAAAATAATTAGCGTTATAAAGGTAAACCGATTTATTCTAAAAACACAGATAAAAGTATTAATACAAAAAAAAAACTTAAAACATTTTAATTGAAAAAATTGTAAAGAAACATTAGTAGACAACTTTTTTAGTACGAAATCAATTGCAAAGTACTAAACCAAATGTTGAGAATATTCTGGTTTATTTTATTACTGTTAATAATAAAATTGCAAAAATAGTTTTTTTAATGTGTTTTTAGAGGTATTAATTTAGTACTAGCCTTATCCAATTATGTGCGTTTAGGTTTACAAACGTGAGTTATCTTAACTAGTAAAATTATATAACTTAAAAGTGCTATTAAAAGACAATTCCCTAAAATTATAGTTTAAAAATAACTTATGTCTCACAAATCACAATGATTTTTATAAGCATTTTAATATCCTCTAGACATTTTTTTGTGTATTAAAAGTAATAATCTAAAAAATACTTCTATTTTAAAAAATATTAATAAAGATGCATAGTGTTATTAGCGTTGCCAGATGTGCTGCAGAAAAAACGCGAATATAAAAAGACATTAATTTATTTTTAAATTCGGTAAAAACCTGTTTTTATAATAAAAAAAAGTTTACTTAAGCCCGGTGGTATTTTTAGGGGTAAACAAAAATTTTTAACAAAAAAAAGTACGTTAATTAATGTATGTGGGCTGACTTAAGCATAATTGGTTATTTTATTTAAACTAAGCAAGTATCTAAAAATACAACTTTTTAGCCCTCATTTTTTTTCTACCCTAATAACTTTAATTAACTTCTTAATCTCTAAATAATCCAAATAATCTTTAATAATCTACAAATCAAAGTGCAAAATTTTATTAAAATCAGATTAGGGTTATTTAAGGTATTACAAAAAAAGATTTTTTAAGGTTGGCAGCCTGTAAATAGGGAAACAATGCATTGTGGCGAGCATGGTGTAGAGGCTAACGTATCAGCCTCTCACCGCAACGATCCGGGTTCGAATCTCGATTCCTTCCACGGATTTTTAATAGCTCGTCACCTCACAGATGGTAATGACAAAGCCTCTGTGTAGTATTCTGCCAATTCTAGGTAGTAGTTATTTTAAAAAATACCGACCGTGGTGGCACTACTGCTTTGTCTAAAAGGTGCTGTAAAATGCAAAACTGTATGTTTCAGTGCTTGGATAACGTTGACGGAACAGGGTAAAAAATGGGTTAAGCATCCAATAACCCGGCACTCACGGTACTTTGGTATTTAGGCATAAGCCTTCGTGACATGTCACAAAGATAAAAAAAAGAAAAATGCCGGACTTACGTTTATATGAACTTATCTTTATTTTTTTAATGCAAAATGTTTTTTTCTTACAATATTTCAAAACACTCTGTTAAGAGAGGCGATTTCGTTTATGTCCAAATATCTTTCGATTTCAATTAATATCGAACTATTTTGAGGAGTTTTGATTGGTCTACTGTAATTATTTTACATTTTTGTAAATGTGAGTGTTTTTGATTGGTGATGATTATTTATAATTGGAAACTTTGATTATGGTCCGTGTGGAGTTGCACTATAAACAAAAAATTATTTTTTCCTTAATTACGGAATTTGGAAGTCCCAAAAAACGGATGTTTTGTTGTCCGGCTTGCAAAGATTTTTGCTACCGGACAGACATTAGAAAAACCGCTGTCCGGTCGAAAACCGGATATCTGGCAACCCTAAGTCTTATTAGGCTACCCGTAGCATCCGACCAAAAATCGTCAACTTACTAACAAGGAAACTATAACTGCTCTCCCTCGCCGATTTTAACAAAACTGCAAGATGCTGTAATCCATCGAAAAATAGGAATCAATTTTTTTATTAGCCATTAAACACTTTTAAGGAGTGAAATGCACTCCTAAAATCCGTCCTTAAAATGTTTTTTTATTATTATTCTGAGAAAATATAAATAGAGGCTAATATAATTTTCGGTATATGAGTTATGATTTTGATTTCGTTAAATTATCTCAATTTATTTTTAAGATATTTAAAAAAAATAAGGGTAAATTTCAGGTGTACATCTAACCCCTTTAAAGTGTTTAATGGCCGATAAAAAAGTATCTTTTTTTATACTACCAGATATTGCAGTTTTATTAAAATCAGCGAGGACGCCTGAATAAGCAAAATAATATAATACAGTGTGAGCCAAATTAAACTTGCACACTTGTTAACTAATAATAACTTTTTATCTGTTGCGCCTATCTTCTAAATTTTTACAGAACCAATAGGTAGATATGTTTTTCCAAGTTTGTTAATTTTGGTCGAATAGATTTAGTTAAAACCGGACTCACGGGACTTTTTCCAAAGCGATGCATTTAAGTTCGTTGCAAAAGAAATTTAATTTATTTACAATTAGGCTTATACGTTTAATTTAAATTAATTTACTGAATAGTTGTGTCAACATTCAACTCAGAACCTATGGTAACTTTACATTTTTGATTTTTACAGCACACTATAAAAGGTCCCTCCTAAAATCGAGAGAAATGCATGCTTTTTGAGGCGCATTAATTATCAAGAATAATCATAGTTCCTGAATCCTTAAATTATTGACCGATTCGCTTTAACTAAATCATTGCCCATAGTTTGTCTACAAAAAAACGTATTATAAGCTCAATTGTGGCTCCTATTTCTTTTGCAACGAGGTTAAATGCATCATTTTGGAAAAAGTCCCGTAAGTCTGGTCCTGACTAAATCTATTTGACCACAATTGACAAGCCTAGAGAAATCATATGTACCTATTAGCCCTGTAAAAAAAAGGCGCAACAACAAAAAGCTATTATCTGTTAAAAACTGTGCAAGTTTAATTTGGCCCACCCAGTATATATTACCAATGAGTTAAAGAAAATAATATTAGCGTAATATATGGGGAGGGACAAAAATTACATAAATATGTAATTTAATAAAATGTTGTCGACATGGTTGTTTAACGATCTATTCATTTACAGTTATAGATTTTTAATTACGATAAGTTTTATACATACGTATATAAAGGATTTACCAATAAGAGCGTCAGAACTTTAAAATGTTACTATAGCACATTGCTTAGAATTATGTCCCAAACTCTCATAGTTGTATTAAGTAGTCTTTGGCAACCTATTATCAGAAATTATTAAAAATTAAATCATTTTAATGTATCATCAGATTGCGGGTTATTTCGAGAACTGGTAATGTGAACTGGTCGCCAAAATTTTGCGATCCCTCACCCTTGGACTATTTTTTGTGAGGCTCCCTTAAATCTCAAGTCTACGAAAATAGGCCACAAGCGATTCGTGACCTCAAGGAGAAAATCACACCCATCATTACAAATTTACCAGGTGATATAAAAAGGTTATTGGAAATTGGGCCACAAGAATCCATTCAACTAAAGAAAGTAGAAAAGGAAATTAAATCATTATTATTTTTAAAACTTAATGCCATAAATTTAATTTTCCAATAAAATAAAAAATTATATACTTTTACTTGCAGTCATTACTTTGTTTCAATTTAAAGTTCCGTTGTTGGTAAACCATTTACATAAAAAAGTGGCTTTGATTTAGATTGTTTTTAAAATTTTTGTTATTTTTTTTTATGTAAGTGTCAGAATAATTAAATTTAAATAAATACGTTTTATATGGCTAATCGCTAAACAGTGTATTACCAATTTTCTTTTAAATTCAACAAAAATAGAATGGTATCGCTTTGCAATACCTTAAAACATTAATTATTTAGCAACAATGTGTTAACTTGGTATTTTGGTATTTAAAAAAAAGCAACAATTTATTATTTTTTAATTTAATTATCACTTTACAGGCTGATAATAGGGATTGTGCATAAAACTTAAACAGACAATTTTTTTAAATAATTTTTAAACAAAAAGTTGGTATAAACTTAGTTCCTATTTTTCCCCTGGGATACAGAGTGGTAAACTTTTAAAAAATAGTTTTTGTAGATATGTATTTTAATTTTTGAGGAATCTTGGTTATTGGGTTTGAAGCGTGTCAGATTTAAATTTAAATTTAGTTGAAGATATGTTCTGTAGTTCGGCGAATTCATTTAATGGATGGTATTTATTTGGGTACACGCCAAAATAAAAATAAAAGTACTAAAAAATCAAAAAAATTAAACAAGTAAAAAGATACTTTTAGACATTTAATGTCAAAGATTTCAGAATATCCTAAAAAAGGTAAAAATTTCAAATTTTAAAACCTTAATAATAGTAAATTTTTAATTTTATTATTTTTATTCCATTTATCTTGACAAAGGTGGCAGATTTGCCACCGAAACGTCGATTTTTAATTATCTTTTACTTGTTAAAATTTTTTTGGTTTTTAGTACTTTTAATTTTATTTTGGCGTGTACCCAAATAAATACCATCCTTTAGATTCAGTGTTTCATTCTTGCAGAGTACAGATCCCAGAAGGTGCAATTGATGGCGAATCGTCGGTAAACGATTTTAATCTGACACGGTTTAAATCCAAGAACCAAGATTCCTCAGTTGACCAAGGCCCTGAAAGCTTCCGTTCAATTTTAATTTTTATTCAATCAATTTCTTTGTAATTTGGCAAAGCTATCTGTATAGTAAAGGGACTAATTTGACAATAAATACATGTATTAGGGCCACTCTCAATTTTATCGGCCACTAAAAAAATAATATAAAAACAGTACGCCAGTGACTTTGGTACGACTTTTATGTTTTTTATAATCAGCAAAACAGTTAGGCTCGCCAAACATGGGTCGGTGAAACAGCGACGAGGACGCTTTTTTACAGGATACGACAGCGCGTATGCATATTAACGTGTGCGATCTTAGCAGTTCACGTCCTTTACTAAACAAATGCAATACAGTATTGTTCTGTATTTTTTTACAGTGTATTATTCGTATTTTAATTGAGTCTGATTTTTACATGAGAAAATTAGTGTTAATCAAAAAATTTAGATACAATGTGTTTATGTCAGTTAAGGTTACTTTTAAATGTGAAGCCCATAAGATTGAAGTTGTCTTTGCTCTGTAAAACTCTGCCGCTCATTTGATGACTCTTTTCGCGACAAGTAACATGATTGTGTTTTGGATGCATTAAAATGGACGAGATTTTTGGCGCCCCAATCCAATATTAAATTAAGATCCTGCAAAAGAGATATCTGCATCGCTCTGCGTTTGTTTTCCAACTCAGGTTTAGTGATGGGTTTAGGAACCTGAAAACTGGATTGAAGGGTACTATCGTCGGCAAAACTATGCATGTAATTAGTTATGGACGAGAGAGAGTCGTTGATGTGAAGAAGAAACAATGTTGGTGCCAGAACTGAGCTCTGAGGCACTCCAGCATTTACTTGGTAAAAGCTTGAACAATGGCTGTCCACAATAACTGATATACGTCGATCAGATAAATAACTAGAGAGCCAGAGTTAAGTTAAAAGACCATAGGAGAAAAGTTTATTAAGAAGTGCGGTATGCCAGACTTAGTCAAAAGCTTTGGATGTACCAAGAGCAACGATCTGTGACTCACCTAAAAACTCAAGAGACTTATTCCAGCAGTGTGATATGAAGGAAAGAAGATCTGCTATAGATCTTTTGTGGTGAAATCCATACTGCCTGTCATGCAAAATTTTGTGTTTTTCTAAATACTTAAGGATTTGTTAATTAATAAATTTTTCTATAACTTTACAAATAATTGAGAGAATTGAAATTGGTCTACAGTTAGTTGGAAGAGATTTAGATCCTCTCTTGGGAATAGGTTGAACACGTGCAGCTTTCCAACTCTCCGAAAAGATATCTGTGTCGTAAGAAATTTGAAAAAGCCCTGTTAAGGTTATGGTGCACGTTCTGAAGCACATTTTTTAAAACAACTGCTAGTATGCCGTCCAGCAGACGACTTCTTGGTGTTAAGAGAAGAAAGGATACGCTTAATGTGTTTCACCTTAACAATAATATCGGGCATTTTATGAGGAACTGGGGCAATAGCTGGAATTGGATGATTAACGGGAGGGTCAAGGGTTGAATTGGCAGAAAATTGTTTAGCAAATAGTTCTGCTTTTCCTTTAGCGGTAGAAATAATTTTATCTTCCAAAGTAAGTGGTGAAAAAGAACTGGTACGAAAATTGTTCCTTCCTTATGTTTTTCGCAGCAAAGGACCAGAAACATTTGCTGCCTTTTGAGAAAAAAAGAACTGTGTTTTTAATACGATTGTCGAAGGAGTCTTTGGCTTCAGAAATTGTTTAATTGTAGTAGTTTCTTGCTTCAATGCTGGCCTGTCGCTTTTCTGGACTAGGATCCTGTAGAAACTTCTTGTAAAACTAAACTTTTAAAATTCTAGCTTTATCACAAGATTTGGAAAACCAGGGTTTTGTTATTGGACTGTTTGGGGTTCTTGTGTGGAGTATAGGTATCAATGCCCAATTGAATTGATTGAGTTAGATGACTGTAAATTTTAGAAAGATCACGAGAAAAAAAGAAGATAAAATTCTAGGGGTAAGTGGCAAAGAAGTCTATTAGGCCATCCCAGTCGGCTGAGTTGTAGTGCCATACGGTGCGAGATGTGCAGGGTAAGATATAATAACTAAGCCATGATCTGAGCGACCTAGGGGAGCTGTGAGATATGCTTGATAAACTTTGGGGTTGGTGGTAAGAAAAATATCAAGATAATTTAAACTATGATTTGGGACTCCAGGAAAGTAGGTAGGTTTTATAATAAGGTTGGTAAGAGAGTTACTGACTGCGAAGATTTCGGCTGCTCTGCCTTGGGGGTTAGTTTTTGAAGAACCCAGCCAATCCTTATTATGGACATTGAAGTCGCCAAGCACGATTTCTGCAGCCGATGGAAACTGAGAAATTATGCTATCGATCTTAGTCGAAGAAAGTCAAAGAATTTGACATAGGAACTATTAGATGGGGACCGGTACAAACAGCAGATAAATTTGGTAGAAGACCTAAGGGAAAGTTTGAGCCAAAGGATATTTGGCCTACACGATTCAAGACTGGAAACTTGAGCAGAAGCCAGACGTTGCGGACTTAAGCACACACGCCACCATGTGGGCGAAAAGACGAAATAAGTTCATAGCCAGGGAACAGAAGGTGGCTGGTTAATTAAATTAATTAGATTTGGAACTTATTTGAGTCTCTGTTAGAAACAGTATGTGGGGCTTAGATGACTGAAGGTGATGGTGAACGGAGTTTATATTGGTGTTAAGCCCACATATATTTGCAAAAGAAATTAAACCTTTCGATGAAGGCCTCCCGGTTACACCCCTCGCCCGAAGATCCGAATGAAGGGGTATTTTACCTACGGAACATTTTACTTCCGGGTGTGCCGCCATCAGTTGTACATAATATGGGGGGTAAAAATAAAAAAAAAGAAAATAAAAAGAAGGGAGAAGGAAAACTGACTAACACACCCAGAACTCGAAACGTCCGTTAAAATTTAAGGGTTCTTTAGAGGTTGAGGGGGATGATACCTCCTCAGGCGAGGAAAGCTCCTCTACCACCTACCATAGATAATCCAAAGGAGTAGTATTTGCCTCCCTCCCGGGTTTCAACAAATTTTTACAATTTTATTTTAAACAAAGAGAAAGGGTTTTAAAAAATTCCACTGATCAAGCTCAAAAACTTCCTTGAATAAACTGACGTAGGTGAAAAGAGTTCAGATTATTTGTCATCTATTGTGCAAACGTTTAAAGTTATCTATATTGGCCCTAAAACATAAAATTATTTGCATTTTTTTCATGTTAATTACAATAGACAAACCTTTACAAAACAATAGGATTGTTTACCCTTACATACAGCGTGTCTTTGGAAGTTCTTACCAAATGGGATACTTTTTAATTATTTACTTTATGAAAAAAGTGCTGCTTGATGGGAAAATATATTTTCACAAAAATATTTCTATGTTGGGTGTACAGGGTGGTCTAAAAAGAGTGGTTTTCAAATTAAGATACAGGTTATTTGCTAACTACGGTACGAAATTTTAAAGGGTGATTTTTTTTACATTTTATGAAGAAAAGTTTCTATAACCATATGTCCCGAGTTGCTTCATTTCTGAGATATATTTTTTAAAAAGTTGGTATTTTATAAATATCTTTAATACGAAGCCAGACACAAAAAATATAGGACACTAAAAAGTTGTATTTTTAGTTAAAAAATATAAAAAGCCAGTGAAGTACATTTTTCTCTCAATGATATTGGCTGTTGTATCCACTGAGACGCTACTGGGCCCATGAAAATCAACTCAGTTAGAGCTTTACAAACGCTTTATTACATCAAACAAACTTACCAAATTTAAAGCAAATCCGTATAAGACTATTTAAGACATTTATAAAATATCATTTTTTAAAAAATCTTTAACGCCCCGTATCTCAAAAACGAAACCACTTCAGACATCTGTTTATAGAAACTTTTCTTCATAAAATGATATAGGAAATCAACCTTTAAAGTTTCGTGCCGCAGTTAGGAAATATTCTCTAGCTTAATTTGAAAACAAGTCTTTTTAAGCCGTTGTACATCCAACGTACAATTATTTTTATAAAAATGTCTTTTCTCATCAAGCAGGACTTTTATGAAAATACACTTTTTTCGTAAAGCTAATAATAAATTTTTTTCATTTGGTAAGAACTTTCGAAAGCACGCTGTATATACTAAGCAAAATTAAATAGATATATGGCCTATATAGATTGCCTTTGCTTATTTTTTAAAACTTAATAAAACAAAACTAAAAATATATTTATAAGTTGTACTTGCATATTATACACAAGATGTAATAATATCTTATACATATTAAAATAGATAAAATACTTTTTTTGTATTGTTTTGTTTACAACCATTATTAACCCCAAACTTCTGGCATAATTTCATAAATAATTAAAATGTCACGGTCGGGTTGGGAAAACATTGGCGTTTTTCGATAGACGTATAATTTCATTGGCTAAAAATACAGTAAAAATTATCCATCAAATGTATGCTCGCCCCTGTATGGTTTTCTTTACTTCAAACACAAATATATGCATATGATGCAAATCGACAATTACACAAATTCGGCGTAACACATACATACCATCAAAAGCTTATCGAGTCTTGTCCTCCTCGCTGTTTTACAGTTTCACCGACCCATGTACGGAGAGCCTTAATCTTTTCGTCTTTTGATATTTATTTGTGACTTGCCTACTTTTTAAGCAAAATATAAAACTTTCTTTTAATAATTAGATTTTTATAATTTTTTATCTACTATTATATGACAACATAACAGGTACCAGGTGCGGCGGTTTTGAGTTTTCATAGGGAGGCCGGCGCAAGACCAAAAGAAAAGGTTCTTACCGTCACAATCTATTTATTAATCAGTCAAAACAAAAACTGGTAGCAGTATCCCCTCTTTTTACTTTAATTAAAAAGCTAAAGAGCCAAAAAGAAGGCCTTATCCTCATGAATGCTACAACTTTTGTTTTTTTGGGTTTTGAGGAACTAAAATGTCAAAATTTAATTTCCTTATATGGTTGTATTGCCCCCACACATTTCACCTCTTTGCCTCTTTGAGTGCATTTGCCCCCGTGCACCCACGTACTTGCCGCCACGTACTTGCCGCCACTGACAGGTACTACATAAAATTACAATAATATATTACCCCATTTAAAAAAAAAACTTTTCATATTTTTAGCATTTAAAAAATTGCCCAAACAAAGAGTCTAGAGCCCGACGTTTAAAAAATACCTAAAAAAGTAATCTGTTAAATACAGGGTGGCCCACCATATTCGACATGGCCTGTAGCTGGATAACCATTGGGTTTTTAAAAAAGTCAATAGGGAATCATCTAAAGGTCGACTAAGGCCATAGTATAAAATTATTTTGGTCTATACAGGGTGTCTTCAAAAAGTGTAACGTATCAAAGTTATATTTTTTGACGGTTTTAAATTTTACATAAAAAACAACTTAACTTTGTTTATAGTACCAAGTGTCTAATTTTAATAGTTTTTGTGATATTTGATTTTTTCAAAATGCAGAGGTGCAAATAAATTAGGTTTATTTTAACACTATAAACTCTTTAAACTTTAGATTGGGACAAGTCTGCCTTATCATACGTAGGTCATATCGAGATCAAATATTGTACAGGGTGAATGAAATAATTTTCATTTTTCAAAAAATCCAATAGCAATATCTCTCTTATTTTAAATAAAGTATAAAAGATAAGTATAGACAAGCTATACAACTTTTGAAAGGGTACCTTATTTGTCATCATGTGGCGAAAAAAATACAAGGTATTCCATTTGAAATAAGAGAGATATTGTAATTTGATTTTCTGAAAAAAAAACAAAGCATGATAGGGCAGACTTTTCCTAATCTTCTAACAAATTCTGAAGTTCAAAGATTTTATAGTGTTAAAATAAATTAATTTAATTGGACCTCTGCATTTTGAAAAAAAATCAAATATTACAAAAATTAATAAAATTGGACACATGGTACCATAAACAAACTTGAGTTATTTTTTATGTAGAATCCAAAACCGGCATAAAATATAGGGTGTTTTATTTAAAAAATATAACTTTGATACATCACATTTTTTTAAGACACCCTGTATAGGCTAAAAAAATTATATTGTTGCTTTATCCGACCTCTATATGGTACACTATTAACTTTTTTTAAAACCCCATGGTTATCCAGCTATAGACCGTGTCGAACATGGTGTGCCACCCTGTATAATACCCCTACAATGTTTATTATTTATTATTATTCTGCTTAAACTATAATATTATTTAAACAATAGAACAAAAGTGGGACAAAGGAATTAAATAAAATAACTTCTCCATTCAATAGACTAAATAATTTATGGCAAATGGAAATAATGCAATACTACGTGTACTGCTGATTAATCTATACAAGTATTGTTTAACAAATATAGGTTATTATTTTGGAGTTTAATATAATAAAATGTGGTATTTTTACTAATACTATGTCTTTCTTGATTGTTTTTAGAATTGCAAAATCTAAATTTTTCGTTTTAAATAACTTTATGTAAATATTCTAACAAAGTTATGTATTTTTGTGTTAAATTTATTTTATAACATAATATAACAGTGAAATAATTTTTTTAACCCTTTAAGTTTACCCTGTGGTTCCAAAAATAAATTCTAGATCATTGTATATTAATACACAAAGTGTTTTTCATTAAAAAATATATATTTAATATATACAGTGTGTTGTATACGTAAGTTGGCATCATATGAGAAACTTTTTTATAAATAATTTTACAAAAAAGTTATTCTTTATAAAAATTCTTATCGAATATCAAATTTTAAATTATTCATCTACAAGGTTTGGCCAAAAATGTAATTTTTGCTAATGAGTGAAGTACCTGTATTTTCGCTAATATTAGAAATTATTATAAAATGAAGATGTTTAGAATTAAAAACACTTTTAAATATGGAATATTGTTTATTTATAAAAAGAAAAATTGATCTTTTTTGCAATAATGGTGAAAATTTAGGTTTTAACATAAGTGCAATACATTTTATAATTATAACTTTAAAGGGACAATTTTTAAATAAATATATATATATATATATATATATATATATATATATATATATATATATATATATATACATATATATTTTAATTAAGTGACATCAAAATAAGAAGATTGGACAATGCACAGTACAATTTTAAATTTTATTGATTTTAGCAGAATAACAATTTATTTTTATTTTTTTTTAATAAACACAATTACATATTTGGAGGCAGTTTTTTATTTTAAACGTCTCTTCTTTAGAGCAATTTTTGATAAAGGCAAAAATACAGGTATTATAAGCAAAAATTACATTTGGGGTAAAACTTTGTTGATGACTGACACAATTTAATATCTGATAATTGTATTTTAGGTTTTGGACCATGCAGGACTTTTTATATAGAATGCCTTTTTTTCGTAAAATTATTAATAATACAATTTTCCATATGACGCCAGCTTACGTAGACACACTGTATATAAGGTAATTTAGTTTTCCAAATCTCATTGGTACTGTGGCAACAGTTCAAAACTTAAAATTTAAATACTTGTAGGTTTTTTAAGGGTCAAACCCGCCAACAAAGCGCAATAAAACTTTTTTATAAAAAGTTTTTACATTATTCTAGTTGATTCTACTACCCTTATTATTTACGACATTACCTTTTTGGACACCCTGTATTAGATTAATTATCCAAAATGTAAATGAGAATTAAAAAACCTTTTATTATTTATATATAATAAATTTTAATACCTTATAGTTATTTATACAAATTCATTGCTTAATTTTAAAATCAGATGCCATAATAAGGTATGTGTATGTACAGGGTGGCTCGAATTCGACGCTCATCATTGGGATTTCGGAAACCGTAAGAGATACAGGAGTCGGTTAAATGAAGGCAAAGTTGCGAATTTTATTGCTTTTTTTTTAATTTGCAGCAGATATTGCAGCCTCTCTTAAAAAAATGGATACATACTAACTTACCTGTAAATGAAAATTTACCCGAACGTTTGGGGAAAAATCTTTATTTGTCATGCGCATAAATGAATGACAGTTTTTTGGTTTAAAACATCACATAAATGGGAATTGTAATATGTCGTTTAATTTAGAATTAAATACAAGTTTATTAAGTTTTAAAATTAAATATTTCGCCTATTTAAATTAAAAAATTATATTTTATAAAACAAAAAAGGTAGCAATGTTAATGTGTAATTTGTTTTACTGTTCAATTTCACCAACCCTGTATCTCTTACCGTTGCCGAGATCCAAATGAAGCCTCTAAAATTTGTAACACTCTGTATTATTTTCCTTAAACTGTTTTAGTACCCCGCATATGAAACCATATTTTTAGGCAAAAATATTTTTTGCAATTAAGGCGTATTAGTTTTTAATTTTAAAAATGAAAAAAAATGTTTATTTTTTATTAAACTAAATCTAATAAAAAGGTTTATCTAAAAAAATTATTTGCTGCATTTATGCAGTCTAGAGTAATTTTATGAATTATTACTGCTTTCTTGCACATAATGTTTTATGAAATGCAGTTTTTCGTTAGTTCAAAGCGATTCGTGACAAAGACTTTTATTTGACGATTATCTCATGGCTTTATTTCAGTTACATTACATCATTCTTTAAAAAAGTGGTTTGGTACAATTCACTTAAAGTGTTATGTAATTGCAAGAAGTAATTTTACACTGCATCCCAAGTTTTAAAATTGCGATTTTAAAATAAAATAATAATTATTGTCTATGAATCTTTTTAAATGGACATAGATAAAAACATTATATAATATCTAATATCTACAGACTGATTCTTAACCTATACGCAATAACTAAGGAAATTCTCGCTAAGCACAAACGATGACTAAAAAAAAAGAAAAAAATTGTAAAATGTGTTTGGTTTAAAAAAAGTAATAGGTTAAAATTAGCCCATCTTTTTATTCTTTCTTTAGAAATAAAATAAGCCCTAATTATAATTTAAATAGCGAAAAATAAAATCACAACTAATAGTAAAGTGCTTAATAAGAAATTTTAAACATTATCATCATAACTAGCTAATCAGTTATATTCCTATAAGAAAAAATAAATAAAAAAATATAGTCAAATTATTTTACATAGCTGTGTCAAAACTACACTTAAACATTCCATTTTTTAAATTAAATGATGTTAAAATTTAAAAAATATATTTTTATGGCAACTTTAAGACCAATTCAAAAGTTTGTTTTTATGGTACCGGCGTGGAAGTGCACTCTCAAAAAAAAATATTTTTAAAATCGGCCTACAATTGACGGAGTTATCGCGTAACACACAAAAAAACATACGCGGTGAATTGAGAACCTTCCCGTTTTTGAAGTCGGTTGAAATAAGAAGAGAAGAGAACGAAAAAGTGAGCTTCTGCGATGGTCCCATAAGAAAACCAAGTCAGGATCTGAAAAGAGAAAGGTACTATAGACTTATTTTTCTCTCTGACCTGTGACGAAGCTGCCTCTAGTAATTATATGCTTATACAATAATCTATGCTAGTTGTTTGAAAAATTAAGGTATTAATGTCAAAAAATTTTTTACTAAATTCTTCCTTTAAAATTTAATTTTTGTGTCAGCTGTTTTTATTTATACCCAATTTATACCTATTAGAGACAGCATTGGCGATCAGTGCGAACAGTTTACGTGAGCGAAAAAGGTACTAAGTATTTAGTAATGTTTTTAGGGTATGGTCACCGAATAAATAATAACAATAATAATATAAATAATAAACTAAAAACATTAAAAAAACCAAACCGACTTCAAAATAAATAAAGGAACTAAAAATTAAAAAAAAAATGAATAGAACAAAAACAAGTCGGGTAATACCATTTGGTACTAAAGTATAAAATGCATGGGTTTGTTTAGTTGTTAACATTTAGTACTTTAGTGCACATGTTGTTACCCGACTTCATGTTTTTGTTTTTTTTCTATTCATTATTTTTTAATTTTTAGTTACTATATTTATTTTAAAGTTTGTTAAGTTTTTTTAATCTGTATTTATTTTAGTTTTAAGGGTAATAACTCTAACTAGCACGACAGAACTTTTTCATATGATGTACTACCAATAATATGTTGGCTTAACCTATCACCCTTATTATTTACATCATGATCTTTCCGGACACCATGTATAAATATATTAATTATTTTGCTGGTTCGGTTTTAATCTGTTTAGTAATATCTCCAAAATATTTCTTTTTAATTACTTATTTATTAATTAATTAAATTTTAAGACGTGATTATGTTTCATGCTTTTAAAAATCGTCGGCTTTTTAAGAAATAAAAGTAAAAACAAAGTTATCACCCAGCGAATTTTTTGACCCTTTTTTATATTATTTTAATTGTGTTTTTCATCCCTTAATAAGTATGTCAAAAGCGCTTACTTTCGAAAAAAAAATTAAAAATTAGACACAATTACATTATTCTTTACATTTTTTTAGGACACAGTGAATATGTAAAAAATACTTAAGACCGTGTTTCCACGGGCCACTTTTTAACGTTAATATCGACCACAAATAGTGGTTGGTGTGTGGTCGACTGTCGCCAGCTTGTAGTTCCGTTTGCCAACAATGTTAATTTTTTTGTGGTCGGATTGGCAACTACGGAACCACTTTTTGTGGTCCATATTAACTTCAAAAGGTGGCCCGTTGAAACGTGGCCTAAGACAAAATTTGACAGACTGTCGACTAATGGGCTTTACAAGACGACAAATGTAAAAATAAAAATATTTTTGAAAAAATGTATGATTTCTTTTATTTTTAGAAGAATGACATTAAAAAATGTAATCATAATGATAGTAGCAAGACCAATTCAAATAAAACTCTGATAACTTAGTATTAATCTTAAAGCCTAGTGCTCAGGATGTTCTAAACAAAACTTGCGTAAATCTGAAACTGCGAATAATTTTTTAAAAGAAATAAATAGCAATTTAAACTAAGCATTGAAAACTCCAATTACTATTTAATGATTTGACGTGTACTTTTGTAGGGCTCCAGTATAAAATTAATTATACCGAATAATAACCGCGTTAAGAACCAGAGCTAACCATCCCACAAATAAAAAAAAGAAGAGTGTTAAGACGTACTTTTAATAACTTTGCCAAACATCCGTCCAAACTAACCAACCTGTCTGCACGCTCCTTTGGCGCCAGAAAACCGACAAACTCTGAGTCACAGGCGAAAAATTCGCCAAGCCTTGAAACGACGTTAAATCCGTCCACGTCTGCGCTATGTAGAGCGGTATGCGGCGTGGAGCGGCACGGCGAATTGTTGCAAGTCTTACCACGGCTTAAAACCTATTTATCTGGGCCAAAGTGGTAAAACTGTGTTATTACCATTTTTATATCTATTAGCCCAAAATGGCCCTAATAAATAAGTTTTATGCTATTAAAAATAATTTTTAAAACTCTATTTTTGATTTGTGTGATAGTGCGAACTGGTTCTCAACAACCTAATTTTAGCAAAAGAACTAAAACATTGTATTAAGGCGTTAAAGATTTTTAAAACTGCAACACGTTATTTTTTAAGTTTGGTATTTCTGTTAAGGGGTAGTTTTAATAGGCATTACAAATTAAGTTGGCCCAATACCATATCACAACTCCAATAAAATATTGTTTAAAAACTAATCCCTTTAAATTAAAGAAATTACTTAAATCTTCTACTTAGCAAACTTTTAATTAACTTTATTCAGTTTTTTTAATATAAAATTTACTTCTTTAATTGTCCTTAGAGGCTGATTGATTTAAAAGATTTGTTCTAATTTTGCCAGGAAGATACAAACTTTCTTTGTCATTTAGACTTCCTTACTGAGATTTTCCCTTTTCGTGGATATAATTGATCTTAACTAACTAGGTTTAAATTAAGTCCTACGAAATACGATTCAAATAATTAACCGTCTTTAGAAGAGTGGATTTAAGTGGAAAATAAATAAGGTTTTTAAGGAATAGGTATTTATTTAAATTTTAACCACCTAATTTAGGAAATTAATAATAATTAGGTAAGCAGTTAATTTCTGCGTAAATAAAAAACCTAAAAATATATAAAAATATTTTAATCTTCTGCAAGCCATACTGGATTAAAAAAAAGATCCAAATTTAACAACAATCAAAAAAATAATAATAATAACTATGCACTATGCAGCATGTATTAAAATAGGTGTTACAAAAAACAAACAGACTAAATATTTTTTAATTTTAAAACGGAATTAAAAAAACTGTCTATAGTCTAAAACTAAAAATTAAAAAATTATAATCCAACTGGTGTTATACAAGGAGAGTCATAACATAAAATATGAGATAAGAAATACCAAAGTGTAAAAACTTCTTTAAAAAGTGTTTATACGTAATTTAAAAGAAAAATTCAAAAACATGTTTTTTATTTTAATGCTTTAAGTTTATATTTTGGGAAAATACAATATTTTCCAACATTAACTGATACAATTTTGAGCTATTTTTAAAAATAAAAGTACTTTAATCTTGATTATTTTTCGTGTTTGTAGTTATAACTCGCCCTAAATATTACCAATCTAAGTAAAATCTTGTATTTCTTAGTACTAAAGCATGCGAGCAGGTGCCCCAAATGCCGTTTTAAAATAAAATTGTTGGTCTGTTGGTCCTCTTTTAACAACTATTCTGGTACACACTGAATGTAAAAATAGCAAATAGCACATAGCTAAAAATTCAATTGCAACAAAGCTTATCTATAAAAAAGCGAGGAGTCATCCAAAGTATTCTTAACCAGTACAAAATTTAAGGTGGTAATTTTGCTCCAGTTTTAAGAATTTGTACATTGGCTGTAGACATTTTTAATTTTCCATCGTCAACAGCCGCAACTGAAAGGACCTTTAGTACATATGGATTTATTCATTGGCAAAGAAGAAAATTCTATTGAATTTTATTGAAGAGCATGCAAACCTACGTACGTGGTAAAAACTTTAGATTTTTTGGTTAACCTGTTTGCTAGTTAGATACTAATATATTTTTAAAAAATTGTTTCAATATTATCGTCTCATATTTATGAACTACAATAAAAATACCGGTAAGCGTGACATAACGTTGTCATTTTGAAATTTAGTGCTTTATTATTATCAAAAAATCGTAGAGCGAAAAGATTAACCATGAGTTATACTACTGAAGAAAAAGTATTGATGATTAAATGGTACTATCAAGGAAATAGTTACCAAAAGGTGTCAAATATAAAGTTTTTACCATGGACGTAGATTCGCATGCTCTTTAATTAACTTCAATAGAATTTTTCTCCAAAATAATTAGGGGAGGCAATAATTGACCCCATTAAAAATTACATGGGATTTCCTATGGCCCGCCCGGCGATGCATCACCCGGTATAGGTTTTAACCTTATATAAACGAAGCTTAAATTAACGAAAAAGAAAGAAATATCAGAGGACGAGGTTGTGGATGATGATAGGAATGATTCACCATTATCCACTCTATTACGTTCCCTATTTTAACTCTGACTAGTTTAAGAAATAGTTGTTGTTGTTTTTCGTACTTTTTTACAGTTTTAGAATGAAAAACAAATTTTAATATTTAAACAGCTGTCTAATTTTAAAACATCTTTAATGTTATCGTAATATTATGTAATATTACAAATTTTTAAATTACCGGTTATTTTACATCCCTAGGGATATTACATAAATGTGCATTGTTTCACGGATTCATTTGGTATTTGTAACTTTCGGTTCAGCCAGAAACAACGATAACTTTTTTATTCTAAATAGAACAACTAGTATTTTTTTACTTATTTATATTAGATAATAACATTTTAAATACAATGACAATGCATTTGCTTTTTATTTGATCTCTTACATTTAAATATTTTTAATTCTTGATTTAGAAACCCATAAATACGATAAAACTGTAAATTTTGAAACATGAAGATACGTAAAAATGGAGATATGTATTACTATACTATACAATATTATTTTCGTTAAATATCCAAAAATAGGAACTCTATTTCCTGTATTTTAGATGAAATGTTCTATTTAAATAAGTAAAACAATATAAAATATAAAATGTAACTTTTTCCAGCTGAACCAAAAGTTACAGAAAACAACTAAATTCATGAAACAATTAAACATTCTATAGCTACATACTGAATTTTATTTTGATATTTAAAAAATCAAAAAGTCATTGGAGCTAGGACCTCCCTGATGTTTATGGTTAAATATTCTCGGAAGATAACAAAGGTTTTGAAAAATTAAAGACTGTTAAAGAGATAATTTAAAAAACCTATATGATAAGGTATTAGTTAACCCCCTTTCTTATTTTGACATTTGTAACTTTAGTGTCTGTAAAAAGAGTGAAAAATCTTATCGGCTTAACTACAGATGCCACTAGCCCACCCCTCCAAGAAAAATGTAGGGTAAAGACATATGCGTACCTATAACGTTTAGTGTGGGGTAGCCCCCCTTCCAAGGTGTTGCCAGGTTTCCCCAGGAAAAATGTACCATTTTAGCGGGAGTTTGGGCTGTTGACCTGGTTTTAGGTTATACACAAGTATATCATGTAAGTAAGCGTTTAGGAATTTTTAACCGACTTCAAAAAAAGGAGAAGGGTTCGACACCCATTTTTTTTATGTACATATGTACAGGTGGCTCTGAATTGACGTCTCCATCATTGGGATTTCAAACCGTAGAGATACAGATCAAGCTTGGGAATGGAAAAAGTTACAATTTTTTGATGTTTATTAAAAATGTTGAAATGCGTTTTTAAAAAATCCCTTGAGATTTAAAGATATTCTGAAAAAAAAACGAATTCTCAATTTGTTTCTATTGTTTCCCTGGGTTTATTTTGAGCAAGATAACTCAGTAAATAAAAACATGAGTTTTCATGGGGCCACTTTTTCTGCCTCTATAATTCAGCATTGAATATTGAATCTGATTGTGTTTCTGGCTTCAAGCACCATCATCGGTCAATTCTTTTTTAAATTAATGACCCTGATTATTTTTCTAATTTCCACTGAAACCATCACTCAAAACAATTTGCAAGATAATGCCACGATAATTTTAAGCTGACGTGTTTCTTGCACAGAAAATTTCACTCATCAGAATATTGTATTATTTTTTTAAACCATATCATGGTCTCTTGAACTATATTTTAGTAAAATAAAAAGAACAAACTTATCGCTTATTATTCATACCGCCTATTGCAAACCCAACGATACATCTATCAAAGTGAAAAACTACTTCTTTGGTCATCTGAACTAACTAGCAGGTACGAATTGAAAGGAGAACTTCATTTAATGTATGGATTGTAATGTGAGGAACAAAATTATTGACCTTTCTTCGTTTACGAAGGACTTTAACTTCCGAACGATATCTAAATTTGATTAGGAATGATGTCTTAGACGCCCTAGATAATCAACCTTGGCAGTATTTTTTAAGAAATATGGTGGCAGCAAGACGGAGCTCCTGCCCACAATGGAAGGGAAGTAGTTCAATTCCTCTTTACCAAATATTTCCTAATAAATGGTTTTGCAAGATGGCCCGCAGTGCCTGTGATTCTAGTCCCCTAGATTATTTCCTTTGGGAATATCTTAAGAACCGTTTATTTAAAAATGCACCTCACGACCTTTAAGTACTACGTGACAAAATTTGATAAGGAAGTCGCTGCCATTCCTGCGAGAACAATCTATGTCTAATATTCATGAAATTTTCGGTTAATAAACTAATTTCCGCTATTAGTATCAATGAGTTGGATTACGAATACATGGCTAAGTTTATTCTTTTTTTTACCTTATTACCTAAAATGTAGTTCAGGGTCAAATATGGCAGGAAATAAATATGCAATATTCTGTGATGGAATTTTCTGTACGAAACGTCGGCAAATATCAAAGTGGCGATATATAGTGTTTTAAGAGTGATGAAAAGATTTAATTAAATTGAGAAAATATCAGGTCCGTATTTAAAAAAATTAAGTTGATGATGGTCGCCAGAAGCCGAAACGTCAGATTCAATATTTAATCACACTGAATTATAGAGTAGAAAAAGTGGCCATGAAAACGTGTTTTTTATTTTGAGTTATCTTAACAAATATAGCCAGGAAACAATAGAACTAAAAATTGAAAATTCCGGTTTTTTCGAATATCTTCGAAGTACTCGGAATTTTTGTAAACGCAAAAACGGCATTTTATTAAGCATCAAATTGTGCAACTTTGCCTCCATTTAACCGGATCCTGCATCTCTTACGGTTTCCGAAATCCCAATGATGGAGTTGTCGAATTCTGTTTCTCACCCTTGCACACCGATTATACTCCGTCAATTGTGGACCGGTTTTTGAAATTCTTTTTTATTTGAAAGGGTGCACTTCCGCGGTGTTCGTATAAGAAAACTCAGTCAAGATCGCAAAAGACAAAGGTACCAGATTTTATTTTTCAGGCAAAGTTTCGCTCTAGTAGATATGCTACCTATTTTAGATGTTAAACAATCAAGGTAGTAATTTAAAAATATTTTATTTGTCATGTCATTGTCATTTAGCTTATAGTTTATATATTTAATTTTTTTTGCGTGTATTTTCTTTTTTTTTTGGGTGAGTTGTTTTCATTTATATCCAACTTATACCTTATAGAGGTAGAATTGCCGTTTTGTGCGAAGAGTTTACGCGAGAAAAAAGATACCTACTTGTACTGTCTTTTTAGTGGATCATAACCGAATAAATGTTGATAATAAAAACCAAAAAGAGTTAATTAAATATTTAAAAAAAAAAGACCTACTTTAAGAGGATAAATAAAAACTCATTAAAAATTTTAAAAATTATGAAAAAAGAAAAGTCGGGTAATAATATTTTGAACACAATGACACTGTATTTGCTACTTTTTAATATCTTACTTCTAAATAGCTTTAATTCTTAAATTGGTTTAATTTTTTAAAAATATTTTAGGTTTTTTTTTGGCTCTTCAAGTTTTTTTGAGGTAAAATAATAAATTTTGTTAGCCTACTACTGTTGGCCTTCATTTTTGTCCCCCTCCAAGTTAAATGGCTGGTTCGCTAATAGATTTTCCTAAAAAGTAAATTTTGACAAAAATATGGGTGCCCTTACGAATAATAGTGAAATTATAGGTTGTGAGTTGTTTTATTTAAAGTGCATATACATTTTAGTTATAAAAGAAACATTTTTGGTATTGCTTTTAAAATTAAACTTTGCTAAAACCTTTAAAAATTCGTCTTCGAAAACAAACTGTTCTTAAATTCCATTTAAAAAATAAAAGCTTTTGCTTAAAGTCCTATTCATGTTTTACGCCTATATTAATTTTACATGTGCAAAAATACACCGTTCGCACAATACAGTGTAATTATTTTAATGCATAAAATGCTTTTTATATCGTATATTTCTTGTTTTTAGAATTTACAATTTAAAAAGTATGGAGTTACGATAATTTACAAATAATAATTTTATTTTTTTGATGCTTACAGAATTTTATTTTGTTTTCGTTACTTAAAAGATAAAGTTTAGACCGTATAAATTATTTTACAATATGTTTTTATGCTAAATTTATGCAAATTGTTTAAAACCCATAATAAAAAAGAGGATCAGTTTATATACTTTGGGAATTAGATGTGGCGGAATTACACTACCCTTTCAAATCCCACTTGATTTCCATTTCGGATCTCCAGAAATGCCCCCTAAATTGAGACCGGAATGGAATATTTGATTTCCAATTTGTGATGCCGCAAATTGCCTAACTTTAAGTATATTAAAGGATTTATTTGTTAATTTTAAAATTAAACCAATTTACCAATATAATTTTTGTGTAACAATAAAAATATTTTAAAAATTTAAAAATATTTTATAAAGATACTTTTATACCGATATACCGGGTGACAACAAAATTACTATCCAGCGTGTTATTTCCTTCGGGAAAACTTACTAGATATACTTTTTAAATTTTAGATTATAAAGTTGTATCACCAAATGTCAATAAAGGATAAATTTAACATGTTTATTACTTCTGGTTTAACCGGAAGTGATAATATAAACTTTGAGAATTTCAATCTAACCCCATGTTTAGGATTTAAATTTTATAAGTCATTTCTGATATAAATTTTCCTGAATACTAACCTATATTTTTTGGTTATAGATAAAGATGTGTTTGAAAATGTCAAAACGACCGCACAATGTGCAGTTTTATAGATAAACAAATTATTATATCACAAAAATATAAAATGCCTAAATTAATTATTTTACAAGACTCCTGAGGCCATTATATTCCCAATTTCTGTTTAACCGGAGGGGCTGTAAAATTTGAACTTCTATATATAATAACCTTAATAATTCTAAATGAAAAACACTATATATTTTTACCATTTAAATTCTACAAATTATTGTAAATATAAAACGTAAACCGGTCCTTTTTGGTTTTAAAAGAAAATTGTGTTTAAAAACGTACGAACAACCTCCGAATTAAACTAAAAAAGATAGGTTACGGATAAACTAAATATTTTATGTCAGAAATGATTAGTAGAATTCAAACCCCAAAAATTGTTCACGGTGTTTCGTTGAAATATCAAAGTTTCGTATAAATGCTATTTTATCATTTTATCCCAAATTGGTATCTGGTAACACAGTACAACATCCAAAATAAAAAAATTAGTAAACATAATTATCACTTCTAATTTATGTCTACATCATAATAAAATTGATTACAAATAAAATATGTGTGCTTTCTGCAAATATTTCTTAGACAAGATGTACATTGTGTTTTGATTTGCTTTCTCATTTTAGATTGTTGGTGATGAAAATTCCGACCCTTTATTACTGAGCACTGATTCACTCTTTATATCTTCTTGTTTTATTGCACGATTATCTGTCTGCTATTAGGTCTACAAGCCATTTTATATTAAAAAATATAAATAGAACACCAACTAAGTAAAAAAATTCTTTAAACAGTCGTGTGTAAACTTTTTGATTTCGGGGGCGCCTAGTCTTTTTGACGACTACGCCACGACTAAAACAAAAGCTGTTTATACAACACGTGACAGGGAAAAAGAGGCGGTAGGTATATAGCTGGTTTAGTTTGTAGTGAACTTAGAGGAGGCTACTTAAGACAACAAAATTAGGAATTATTATAAACGAAAAAGTTTTAGGTGCGCTTTCTTACTCATACAATAATTAGTGACTCCAGTTGTTCTATTGCTATAAATTAACCCTTAATTAGGGCGCCGGTGTATTTTGTAAACCAATTCTAAAAAACATTACCATTTGTTTAAGAAACCAATTTTTCCTACTCCGGATCCATGTGTCTTAGCAAAAGGATGTCCTTGGTTTGGTGAAACGGTCTTAGTTAAAAATAATATTTGATTATGAAAATATCGTTATTTGTTTGTAAACGCTGCCAAAACACACCACGCGACTACTACTATTGCAATATATTTTCTGACACGGTATTTAATTTTCCTAAATTTCTTTTTCACAGTTTGGTGTACGTATATTAAATAAAGTGCTCGCCAAAAAATCGGGACAAGCAGTTTTTAGCACCATATTTAACTTGTAGTAACTTTTGAAATAAAAAATATTTTTAGCTGCGGATTTCGGTATGTTAAAGCCCATTTCGTCTAGATGACATGGCGCAAAATGATTTTTGAAAAATAATCAAATGTTCATGGTATACAGGGTGGTCAATGAACAGATGCAAAATTACAAAAAGTTTAGAGGTGTGTGATTCCGGTAATATTTTTTTTCGCATTTAATTATAGGTCATTAGTAAAGTAACATCAATATCTCCAGACGTTTTTGCCAGTTTTTTGATTACAGCCCTTTAGCCCCAGAGACACTAATAAACAGAAAATGTGTCAAAACTTTGCTACCAATATCTTTAAAACGCTGTAACTTAAAAACGGCTTTACCGATTTCGACCATGTTTTCACATTCTGAAAGTTTATTTTCTGGTTCTTTTTTATTACCTAACCACTTTATTGGTAAATGGCCATTTCTATAAAATACAGGGGTCAAACAAAAAGTAAAGATATAATTGCACAAAATAGGGCTATTGTTCGTTTTAAGCTATGACATTTGGGCTGTACGTTGTTGTTTGGTTTGAAATTTGGTCAATATGCAGCTTCGGTCAATACCTCTGGACGGTTTTTTTACTTTTTCGATTAGTGCCTTTTGGCCACAGATACGCTACCAGGCAGATCCATTGTCCTAAAATGTGTCTTTTGTGGATTTTTTGATGTGATCTGGAAATTTTAAATTAATTACTACCTAATAGTTTTTTTATCGTACAGGGTAATCAAACAAAACTGACTCTTTCATTATACAGGTTGTTTTAGATTTTAATTGGGAAAATTTAATAGACGATAGAACATGAAAAAATAAAAAAGTCTATATAAACATGTATATTTTGAAGCTTCGTTCTCGAGATACAGGGTGTTAAAGTTTTGGAAAAAAATAGTTTTTTATTCATAGCTCAAAATTATTGTTGCTTTACACATACAAATGGTACAAATTAGGAGGCCACTAAAGAACAGGATTTTTTTAAATTATTTTTGTTCTCGAAAACGAAGCAAAATACTAAAAAACATTTAAAAACAAAAAGTTGTATTTTTCTTGATTTTTTCTATAGGGCCAAGCAATAAAGTATTAGTTTTTATTTTTTTCTCGAAAACAAAGCAAGATACGAAAAGTGAACAAAAACAATAAAGTTGTATTTTTAAATGCTTAATCTAAAAAAATTACAAAATTATAAAAAAGCAGTGGGTACCATTATTTTTCCATCTTTACTAACTAGGTTGCCCTCTGGGACGCCACTGCAATAATTACGGTAAATCTCAATATATTAAATGATACCTCTTATCATGAGAAACAAACCTGTCAAGTTTAAGGAAAATCGGCCAGGGGATTTTGAGCTATGAATAAAAAACTATTTTTTTCAAAACTTTAACACCCTGTATCTCGAGAACGAAGCTTCAAAACATACATGTTTATATAGACATTTTTTATTTTTTCATGTTCTATCGTCTATTAAACTATTACCAATTAAAGTGGCTAGGTAACAAAGGCAGAACCAGAAAATAAACTTTCAGAATGTAAGAAACCTGGTCGAAATCGGTAAAGCCGATTTTTAGAGTTACAAGGTTTTAAAGATATTGGTAGCAAAGTTTTGACACATTTTTTGTTTATTAGTGTCTCTAGGGCTAAAGGGCTGTAATCAAAAACTGGCAAAAACGTCTGGAGATATTGATGTTACTTTACTAATGACCTATAATTAAATGCGAAAAAAAATATTACCGGAATCACACACCTCTAAACTTTTTGTAATTTTGCATCTGTTCATTGACCACCCTGTATACCATGAACATTTGATTATTTTTCAAAAATCATTTTGCGCTATGTCATCTAGACGAAATGGGCTTTAACATACCGAAATCCGCAGCTAAAAATATTTTTTATTTCCAAAGTTACTATAAGTTAAATATGGTGCTAAAAATTGCTTGTCCCAATTTTTTTGGCGAGACACTTTACAATTAAATACATCAGCATAATATCAAAGACAAAAGCATGTAATATAATAAAAGTATTTCCTAATTCAAAAACAGAATCAAGAAATATTAATTTTTGAACTGAAGTCGATGCATTAATAAAGACTTTGGAGCAAAAACCGGACAAGCTCATTTTTGGGCGTAAATGACATTTTCACGTAGTCGTATTCTCTAAAGGAAGTTCCATACATTGATGCGAAAATCGTGCCTTTCAAAGCATATTAACGTCGCTATCCGAATTTTAAACATTGCCGAGGAACAATTTTTAAGGCAAAAACCGAAAAAATCTAAAATATTACCGTGGCTACGAGAATTTCGGACATAGTCAACGATAGCAAAAAGCGGACAAATCTAGAATTATGTGATTTTTGCGCAAAACGCTTAAATTTTCTATGAAGTAGATATACCATGCGGAAAACATCTGCTCTAAACTAACCGTTAAGTGTGTAGTCTAATTTTGTTTTGGGACATTAGTCCTGTTTGTAACCCAAAGAAAAAAATAAAATTGTTTTATTCGTTGAAATTCAAAAATTAAAAAAAAAAATGCCTCGTTGATATGACTCAGGATTTTATTACGGTCTTTACCGAACATTTAAAGCCTCTATTTATTGCTTTTTAATATAAACAAAACCTTTAGATTTTCAATTGAACTCTGTGAGTTGACGGTTCTTCCAGCACATAGCAAATTTTGTACTAAAAAAAACCAATAGCATTTTCTCATTACCAAATACAAATATGCAGCCGTTTTCTTCCATTAAATTAAACGAAATAAAGTCAAAGATGCCAGACTTTTAGTACAGAAATATATTTTTAAAAGCTAATTATATTTTACACAAAGTTACTGAAATCTTAGAAATATCGAAAATTCAGAAGAGCCCGCCTATGACTCGGACTCTTTTTATGCTATAACCCTTAAAATTTGTGTTAATAATGGAAATGTATTTTTATATCTTTTTGTGATTCATCTGGGACTAAACTCTGACAAGTTCAAATTTAAATTTTCTTCACCTTAGATGTTTTAAAAAGACCTCTAGTTAACCGAATAGTAATCTATAAGAACAGTAAATACAAGAGAAAAAACATAATTTTGTTTATAATTGTTATACTTTACATGCTATACAGTGTTTTCTGAATTGCTAACAACTTTAAAATATGGAATGCTACCAAATTATTTTGATGTGTATTTTTATGTCATGTTTTACTTTTTTAAATACAAGAAATTAATGAGGAATTTAATAATTTACTCCATTACCAGGATAAACAATTTTAATAAATGCACATTTAGTATTAAATACCTACCTTAACCTTTTTTCGTTTATTAAATACACCATGCGACCAATTACTGTAAAATTCTTTACGCGCCTGATTAGGGATTACAAGTAATATAATTACGGTGTTACTTTTTCAATTATTTTTGTAAAAATAAAAACTTTTTATTAGAGTCAGCCATAATTTACTTGGATTAATGATATTAAATATAACACTAAGATTAATTTATTGGGTCCAGCCTATTATGTTAAAAAAGTTCCAATAATATTTAAAATTCTTCCATTTACTTAATGAGCATACAAATTAGCTTTTTATTTAATAATTTAATTCAACGCTAAACATTTTAATTGCTTTATTAATAAAGTTTGGGCTTCACTAGTGTTGTAACTTATGCCATTCTCCTTTTAAACTAAACTAAATTAATTGCGAAATACGGAGTTTATTTACATAGCTCTATTTTTTTACTTTAAGTGCTAAAATGTTTAAATATTAATTTTAAAATTATTACCTACAGTTATTAGAGAAATATTACACAGTAAAATAAGGCCAGGCACTAATAATACCGGCCTTATTTTGACATCTGAGCTTGCGCAGATGCATGGTAGGATAAGGACTCTCTTAATAAGGATAGTGCCTGGCTTTATTTATGTCGGTTTTAGGTCGTGCCTTATTTTGGTCTTATTTTAACTTCGGAACTGTTCGTGTAAACCGAACGGCTGCCGAGCACAAAATCGAAAAGTTTTTAGAAGTAAAAATACTTAAAACCTTGCTTTTTTAAATGTATTTCTTTAATTGTGTTAAACAAAACCCTACAACACAAAACAATAAAAAAAAACTACCTAAAATTTTTCCCCTTTTTTTAGGTTAATGGTATTGTCAACATGATTTGCAATAACTCTAAATTATGAGTACAAGCACTATTTAAATAAGGCCGGTATTATAATAATTCCCGAGCTTAATAAGGCAACTTGCAATAATTCTCTATTATTACTACAAATTTAAGCAATTTTATCACTAGCTTGCTCCTACACATAAATTTCCTATTGACCTTACAAAGGCACATCGTATCAGATCGACACACAAAATTGAAGGTTATTTTCACGTGATCCAAGATGAGATTTTTAGTCGTTTGTTAAATGACCGTACATTTACTACAAATGGCAGTGTGACTTTTTTGACCCGGTATTGTTCCGTAAGGGTTTGACCTTTTTATCAGCAAAATTTGATATCAAGTGATAACGATTTAAGTTATTGGGTAATAAATTGGATTCTATATCAAAAATGCCTAATGTCTTGTTCCAGCTTGTCCACTTTATTTTTTGCATTTATTTAACCTTGTTAAAACGATATTATTAGGAAGTACGTATATGCTAAATAAAATAAAAATTTTAAAAAATTAAACCGAACTTTCCTTTTTTTTACTTTAATTTATTTAGGTTATTGTCTGGAAAGTGGAAACAACTCCGATTTTGACGAAATTTGGTAATTGGGTTTTTGGGGCACTGATTCATCATTAAAGTTAAAAATTAAACTAATCTTTTTTCACTATATTTCGCTTTCCCTTTGCACACAATTCTTGATTTAAAGCTAAAGTGGCCCACAATATCCGATTTTTACCTTTTAAAAACCCGTTATCTATATACAGGGGGTCCGGATTTCGTTGCAATTGCAGGGTATCATGGTTATTATTAAAGATAGAGAGTTGCGGTTTTCGCGAAGTGTGTGTGTGTTTTTCCAATTTCGGACTCGCTTCGTATTTCAGTTGTCTTTTTAACTTAAAACACAAGTAAAAACTGATATTGGTAGATGTTTTTACGTAGAATCTATAGGTCCAGTCGAATATTTTCAAAAAAAATATATTTTTCGAGCTATGAACCAAACATATGATTTTTTAAATGTAACACCCTGTACATTTTGTATTTATTTAATTTTAGCAGTTAAGATTTTTTAAAAATATATAATACTTAAAAGTTTTTTTTTATATTTATAGACCCTAAATTGATAAAATTAAATTTTGCATAGTGATATATAGACTTTAAAACAAAAAAATAATGTTAGCCCTTAGTTTATAATCTGTTTAAATTTTACAGCATCATCAAAGTTTTAACTATTTAACCCCACTCAGCATCCCAGTTCACCTCTTAGTTCATTAAGTTTGTTAACTTAATAATTAATTATAAACTGAATATTTTAGATAAACGCCAATGTGTTAATACTTATAACAGTGTCCAAAATCAGTATGTATTTATAATTTTTATAAATTATTCGATTTAAAACTCAAAAAAAAGTCTATAATACTGTTACCCAAATTATTTCTGAAGTTTAAATTTTGAAGGTTCTCAACGATACCACCATTTTATGCAAGACAATATCCTAATCTGTTTTAAAATTCTCTTTTTGTGTTTTCAAATATTTCAGGTGTTATGCCTATAAGAACCTCACTAAGTTTTTGACGGAGTTCTTTTAAGTCATTTGCACGTTTATGACAATGCCTATAAATTTGTTGCCTAACATGTCCCCAAAGAAAAAAATCATTTGCTGCCAGATCTGGTGATCTAGAAGGCCATTTTATAGTACCTCTTCCGCTGATTATACGTTTTAAAAACGTGACTTCCAAAAATTGTTAAACTTCCCTGGCTTTATGAGCCGAGCAACCATCTTGTTGATACCAAATTTCTTAAAAATTGACATTAATAGCCTAAATAGCTGGAATAACCTGATTTCTTAAAAGATTCAAGTATTTGTTGGCATTTAAATTTCCTTTAATAAAAAAGGGCCAATGATATTATCGCCCAAAATGCCAGCCCAGAAAAATAACGATTCCTCAGTAAAAAAATATTTTTGATTAATGTGTCATTAGCTTCTGTCTTTCCATCATATCCTCCTAAAACATCTTGACTAAATTGTAATTTATAGCAATGGTATTTGTTTTGTTTTAGAATGTTTCTTACTGTTCGAGCTTCAATATCAAGTTCTTTAGAAATTTTGTTACTATTAAAAGGAAAATTTATTTGGCTAAACTGCAAACAGCGGTCTCACGGACTTGCCGTGCCTCGATTAATGAAGATGCAGATGGCACCTTATCATTACACATGCATTTCCTACAATTTTGTAAACAGCCGCTGGTTTCAAACTTACTCATAATTTTCAAAATTGTACTTTTAACTGGCACAGGACCTCCTTTAAATAAAAATGCAAATCCCCCGATTATTTCTTTTGCTGAATTACCAGCGTATTACCACTTAATAATTTGCACTCTTTGTTCAACGGTATAAACCAACATTTAAAAAGAAATATAAATTTAAAAGAAAAGAACTCTGCCAAATGCTTCCCGCCCGGCGACCGCGGGCCGCCGCGCTGGTTGCTTTTAAAAAATAAAGGAATATATTATTTTTTGTTACTCTCTATGTTAAGGCAAGATAGCTTTCTATTTTTTCCACTTGTTAATTGCAATGGTTCGATAATAATTTTCCAGACCTGTACATATACATATACTATATATATATATATATATATATATATATATATATATATATATATATATATATATATATATATATATATATATATATATATATAGATAGATATATATATAATATATATATATATATATATATTTTAATTAAGCCTAGCCCTTAATACAATCAATATTAAACAAATACTATTTGGTTTTTCTTCAGAATATTAAATAAATAAAAAAGTGAGGATATTAAAAGAGTTTTTTCCACTTTACCTTTTAAACGGGACAAGGTTGTCACTTAAACTACTCTTTGGCATAAAAATAATATTTTGATTACGTGGCCTAGTGTCACGTGGGGCTAGCAACTTTTTTTCAAATGGAAATGGGGGTCATGTAGCACTCGTTTTTTAAGATTCCCTACTTAAAGCCACTTTGTTTTTGAGAATCGGCCAGACGTTCTAGACCTACAAGCCAATTTCATTAAAAGCGCATTGTTTGTACAGTATTTAAGCCAAATTTCAAACGGCTTCTAAGTCTTGAACGGCTAGACCGATTTTTTTTTAAGTCGCGTTAAATACAGAGTTAAGGGGCCTTTAAAACGAGCTACTACATGACCCCATTTCTATTAGAATAAAAATGTTGCTAATGACCCCTTGGCACTAGGCCACGTGACCAAAATTATTTTTATGCAAAAAATAGTTTGAGTGACACCCTTTACTTAAATTTCACCCGATCTTGATATCTTGTCCCATTCAAAAATAAAGTGGGAAAAACTATTTTAATATTCTCACTGTATTTTCTTTAAATTTGTATTTTCAGAAAACAAAATAATTTATATAAAAAACCAGTAAATAGTATTATTTATTTTCCAAACTTAAATCAATAACATTTGAATAAAAAAAGGTTAAATTGTAGATTTTTTTTTATTAAATCGATGCAATGTATTTCTAAGCATAAATGCAATTGCCAATGGTGGTATTTAAGCAAAAGAAAAGTAATAAAATTTTAAATAAAATAAATCACTACAGTTCCCGTCAATAATTTAGTTTCTGTTAAAATATCCAATTTTTGTTATTAATTATGTTTCTTTTCTCTTCCCCTCCCCAATTTTTTATTTTTACTCTTAAACTTTAATATATTTTATAGTCAATAAAATGCTGTAAAAAAAACTGGTCATTTATTACCCTGCTTTATTTTTTATATTTAATGCAATTTTAATGTTTTATTGATATTTGATTGAAATTATTTAAAATGATTTTTAAAAAACAAATTTATACAAAACACCGTCCAGGTTTCATCTATTTTCGATTTTAAATAAATTTAACAAGCAATATATTTTTGATGACATAAAATCAAAACTAAATAGAATTACTTTTATAAAGTTTTCTGGTGGCGGCTTTAAAATGGTTTTGCTGCAAAACTGCCAAAGATATTTACATTATAAAATAAAAACAACGAAAGTAATAAATTAAGCGTCAACTCGAACAACGTTAACCCTTATATTTATATATTTTTCAAAAGGGGACTAATCCATATGCAGGATGTTCACGAATGGATACTACAATAAAACAAATGGACCAAAAATTTAAATGTCCATGCAAGTAAGCCGTGTATGATAACTGCTTCTGCTTTAAAAAAGATTCATGCTAAGAAACTGGTTTCATTTTGGACGGGGTTTAAAAATATATATATTATGCTTTAAATAAGCCTCTGCTTTTATTCCAATATGGTACGCTAGAGTACAGGGTATTCCGGTAAAGAGGAAAAATGGAATTCGAGAGCAAATTCAAGATAGTCAATCGATGTATTTTAGCTCGAAGAAATTTAAAAATCGTATTTAAAAAACAATTGCATAAAGAAGCAAGGGCTCACGCCATAAATTTTGTATTTTTAAATGAAGCACAATACTTATTAACACATTTTTGAATTCTATGAATGGTTAATTCTAAGTGTTTTTATTAAGGGTACTACATGTTTTATCTTTTTACTGTTTTTGAGTTATTGACGCTAAGAGGTCACATTAACGGCTTATTTGATTAATTGATATTTCAAAGTAATTTTTTTTATTTCTTTAAAATTATCCATGTTCCTTCTTTTTGCTTCACTGGCATTTTCTCCACACTTGTAATATAGCGTTACTATCTGTAGTTTTTATCTAACGAATTATTAATTCCGGAAAATATTACTCTTTAAGCATCGATAGCCCAAAAACAGTTAAAGAGAGACATATAGTACCTTTATCAAATAATACTTAGAATTGAGCAAATAATTTAAAAATGTAATTATAGATAAATATGGTGTTCCACTTAAAAAATGCAACATTTATGGCGCAATACTTTTGTTTTTCATGCAATTGTTTTTTAATACAATTTTTAAATTTTCCGAGCTAAAATACATCTACAATAAGCCATTTTTCTTCTTAAACGGAATACCCTGTACATTAGCTTTAAGCGTTAATTGATTATTTTAAAATAAAAATAATACACCACGTTTAAATTCAGCAGTAAAACCAAGACGTTTTTTTCAATAAAGCTTCACAGTCAGTCAGTTCCGTTGACAATTCTACCACTTCCGGTTATACGGGGTGTTATTCTCAACTAATATTTTTATAACCCTATAAATTATTTTATTTTTGTATTCTGCGTAAAATTGTTAACATATTTACCTAAATCCAACCGTTTTTTGGCTTATTTTAAATTTTATGTCAAAAATGACGTTTGTAAACCTTTACCTAACTATCTTAGCCTTTAATACGAACTGGGTTAAATCCCCTATAGAAAAAGAAAAACCCTAAGCCCCACATACTGTTTCTGGCAAAAACTTCTAAATTCTAAATCTTCAACCAGCCACCTTCTGTTCTCAGGCTACGAACTTATTTCGTCTTTTCGCCCACATGGTGACGTATGTGCTTACGTCCGCAACGATCTAGTTTGTGCTCGAGTTTTCAATCTTGAATCGGGTAGGCCCTACCTCTAAAGGAAAGACAGAACTATTTACTAAACAATTTACTGCCAATTTAATCCTTGACTCTCCCGTAAATCATCCAATTCCAGCTATTACCCCAGTTCCTTATAAAATACCCAATATTATTTTTAAGGTGAAACACATTAAGCAAATCTTTTCTTCTCTTAACACTAAGAAATTGTCTGGGCTGAACGGCATACCAGCAGTCGTTTTAAAAAATGTGCTCCAGAACTTGCACCAATCCTAACTCGGCTCTTTCGAATTTCTTACGACACAGGTATTTTTCCGAAGACCCGGAAAGCTGCACGTGCTCAACCTATTCCCAAAAAAGGATCTTAATCTCTTCCATCTAACTATAGACCAATTTTAATTATCTCAGTTCTTTGTAAAGTAATGGAAAAATTCATTAATTCATAAATCCTTAAGTATTTAGAAAGACACAAAATTTTGCATGACAGGCAGTATGGATTTTAAGACAAAAGCAGATCTTCTTTCCTTTGTATCACACTGCTGGAATAAGTCTCTTGAGTTTCTAGGTGAGTCCTAGATCGTTGCTATTGATATATTCAAACTTTTGACCAGGTCTGGCATGCCGCACTTCTTAATAAACTTCCCTCCTATGGTCTTTCAAACTAAACTTTTTACTTGGCTCTCTAGTTATCTATCTGATGTATGTCTGTTAGTGTGGACGGCCATTCTTCGAGCTTTTACCAAGAGGAGTGCCTCAGGGTTCAGTTCTGGCACCAACATTGCTTTTTCTTCACATCACCACAACTAATTCCATATATAGTTTGGCCGACGATAGTGCCCTTCAATCCAGTTTTCAGGTTCCTAAACCTATTACTAAACCTGATTTGTAAAACAAGCGCAGAGCGATGCAGCTCTTTCGCAGGTTTTTAATTTAATGTTGGATTGGGGCGCCAAAAATCTCGTCCATTTTAATGCATCTAAAACACAATCTTGTTCCTTGTAGCAAAAAAAAGAGTCATCAAATACTCATCCTCTACTTATGAGCGGCCAACTTTTACAAAGCAAAGTGCATTACATTTGAAAGTAACCTTAGCTGGCATAAGCACATTGTATCAATAGCCACGGCAGCTTCAAAAAGCTTGGATTCCTCTTTCGAGCCAAGAAGTATTTTTCCCTTTCTTATACACTTTATATGTGTCCCAAATCCAACATCCCTTGAATATCATTCTCATAGCTAGGGCATGGCGTCCCCCACAACCCTAAGCATTCTTAATTCCATTCAAAGAAGAGCTATTTGTCTCAATAATGATTCTTCACTTACAGAAAGGCTTCCCTCTTTGGCCCATCGTCGGACTGTGGGGGATTTATCGCTTTTTTATAGGTTCTTTCATGGCTTCTGCTCTAAAAAATTGTCCAGTATAATTCCTCCACTCACGGTTTCCAGCAGAGAAACTCGTGGTGCCGCGTGTATGCATCATTATTCAATCCAACTGGACAGGCCTCGAACTTCTTACTTTGTTCGATATTTTATCCCTAGAGTTACTAGGTTGTGGAACCTGCTGCCCGCGGAGGTCTTTTCTTTCCCCCAAATCTTCAAGTATTTAAGTCCCGTGTCAACAAACTCCCTTTACCTTGCTTAGGACACCCACGGTGCGTTAGTATATAGGTTTTTAGCTTTCGTGGATTGTCCAAAGATTAAAAAAAACTGAGTGTGCAACTACACCGTACCTACCCCTTTTAAAAGTATTGTTAGAGTAGATAAATAATAAATGGTTAATAAGTTTGTTCCAGCATGTTGAAAACATGTTAGCAACAATCGTAAAACGCATAAATTGTTACCAACATTAGTTAGAAATTTTGGCAACAGTTTTCTGCTGGAACGAAAGATAAACAAGGCGTGCATACTGCTTATACGTCAATACAAGAAAGGTTATGTTAAAAATGGTCAGTAATGTTTTAAGAAAGTTTGCAAACTTTTCAA
This sequence comes from Listronotus bonariensis, assembly GCA_014170235.1. NCBI lineage: Eukaryota > Metazoa > Arthropoda > Insecta > Coleoptera > Curculionidae > Listronotus > Listronotus bonariensis. The sequence goes on along the minus strand of JACEGR010006022.1, from coordinate 1,692 downwards.
ACAGTTTCCAACATCTTAAAACTACTGCTGAAACAACAAACAATTGTATAATGTTAGAAACATGGCACTGCTGGAACGAGAAATTTGACGTGCGCAGAATCCGAACGGTTGCAAACATTTCTGACAGCCTGCTGGAACAAACCTAACATTTATTGACTTTTAAGGTTCTTGTCAATATAATTTTTAACAATTTCTTTGACTAGTCTGTAATTATTAATAGTCAAAATATGAAAACAATCGACTAAAAAGTTTTTTTGTCACCCATAATATATTAAAGGCGTTCAGAAAAAATCATGGCTGAGTAATGACTGAACGTCATTTTTGACATAAAATTTTAAATAAGCATAAAACGAACTTAGGTTTAGAACCCTAATGCATAAAAAGGTTAATAATTTTATGTAGAATCCAAAAAATAAACATTACATAGAATGTGTCATTTAAAATAATAAAGTTGACATCAACTTTTGGTATAACCGAAAGTGGTAGAACTGTCAAAATATCTTAGTCCCTCACTGACTTTATATTATTTCCAAAATTTCAAAATTTTCTACGGCCTACTTTTCGAGAAATCGATCGCAGCATTTTCCGTTGGGACCCTCTATATAAAACCATTTGAAAATTAATATTATTTAACAAGTTATCAAAGTTAACGATAAACAAGTTATTTTAACTCAATAAATTTAAAATTGCGCTCTCTGTAGACTTCTAACTCATAACTATAATTTTTTGTTTAAACGCAACTCTATATCTTAAAAAGCTTTGGTATTAATTTCCCCAGTTGCCTTAAATGGAATATTATTTTCTATTAAAGCTACGGCTTCTTAGTCTCTATTAGACTTTCCATTATCCTCTAAAAATGCTTCCTTTCTTTTTAAAAGCGATTTTTAAGAAGTCGAAGTAACCAAGAAGTGGAAGTAATGGCTGATAAATTTTGCCTTTTGAAGCGTACCAGGGGACATAAATTTCATTTGTAGCTTTAAGGTGCGGCCTAGATGATTACTAAATTATCCCTAATTTTTTTATATAAGAGCAGAAACATGTCTAATACTTTTTGCGATTTATCACAGTTAACATGGTTGAAAATACGTCTAAATATTTTAATTGTTTTTATAGGAGAGGTCCGGCAAGCTTCGCACAGCGGGTGAATTCGCCCACCGTCATGATTTGTAAACGCAACCTCTTTTCGGTCTGATATACATCACGTAACACAAACAATAAAGCTAAAATACTAATTTGCGCATCTGTTCTGGCTTTACATTTTTTTCCTAAAACAAAGCTAGTTTCAAAGAGGCTAAAAAGTTGCATTCTTAATTGCTTAGTCAAAAAAAAATTGAAAAGAAGTTAGTGGCGTACTTTTTTTTCTGAATATTTGTAGCTGTGGTCACCACGGAGACGCCACTGGACCCAATAGGTAGAGTTTTACAAGTGCCTTATTACATTAAGTGTACCAAATTTTATTTAAATAGGTTAAAGGGTTTTTACAATTTTTAATATATTTTTTAAAAACTTTCTCAGAAATAAAGCAAGTCCGAACATATATGTTACCAGGAACTTTATTTTATAAAAAGACATAAGAAAACACCTCGTTAAGTTTCGTATCGTAGTTAGGAAACACCCTGTTTTTTACCGGTGATAGAATATACCGGAAGACAACAAACTGATTAGACAAGCCATAACTCCTGGGGCCCTATT
>JACEGR010006021.1:0-65774 GCA_014170235.1 Listronotus bonariensis | reverse complement strand
ATAGCGCCAATGTTTCCCGAACCAAGCTTTGTGTTTACCGGGCGTCATTTCTTTATTTCACTTTATTACGTATAAAAATTAAATTTTAGTGGTTAAAGATTTGTTGTTGTAAACAAACAATACAAAAAAAGTAATTAAGTAAGTATTAAAAATGTAAAATTAATTTTACATCGTGAATAATATGTGAGTAAAACTTATGAATACATTGCAAGTTTTTTGTTTTAATAGGTTTTATTTAATTGATATTTTAAGAAATTAAATAAACCATAAACATTACAAGTTCGATGCAAACTGGCTAATTACAAATGCGTCGCAGACGACAGGCGTATCGTACACCCGTTGGTCGGTAATGTTTGATTACTTGTTAAAATGCGGTGCAGGGTATGTTGTCGGGCACGGAGCAGTGATACATTTAAATACCGAGACACGGTCCTACTACGGTGCAGGCCTTGTTGTGGTTATGTGTGGCCAAACCTTAAAACTGTGTTACCTTATTTGTGAAGGTTTATTTAACGATCAGGTGTAATTGAAAGCGTTGTATAATTGACTCATATTACTGCAGTTCGGGACATGCACGGCCACGGGCTCGTTGCGGTTATGTGTGGCCTCACCTTTACCTACGTTCTAGCAGCACTAATAACCACCAGGGATTTTTATGTGTCAATTATTAAATTTATAAGCCTGGTCTAAAACTGTTTTAGGCGATCGGCCAGTTCATAGGGGTCAATAGGGCTGAAAAGGATCAGCTCGTATACCCCGGGACCAGGACCGAAGCGGTCCTACTTTTTCCAGGCGTGTACCCAACAAAAAGACCATCCAATACTTAGCTTTACACATGACCTAACTAAAAATATCCCTGATATACCATATAGCAGTGGTGGTCAACCGGTCGATGGCGTTCGACTATTATCAACTATTAGTCCAGTCGATCGTGGCAAGGCAAAAAATATAAATAGTGTGTAACTGCACAATGGTATTACAAACTGCTGCACAAATCATCTTGTATTATTTTTCAATCGCCGAAGTATGTAATTAGTAGATGGACTGGGTGTCGTCAGAGAAAGGTCTATATAAGTTGGCCACCTTTGCCATATAGGGTACCCGTAAATAATTATTATTAAAAAAAACATTATAATATATGTTAAATACCTTTGGCGTGCTGCAGATTTCCACTACAACGCTAGTTGGTACTAAACTAGTTCTTGAACTAATACTGGATAATTCGGAAAGACTTTCAGGACTGGCAAGAGGAGCTAATCCTAACCAGTCATCATAAATTAAATCTACTTTTGGAACAAGATTTAGACTAAGGCTTTTGTGATGGATGGTGGTTCTTCATTCTAAAATAAAATTAAATCTTAAGTATTGACCATTATTTCCTGTGAGGTGACGAGCGATAAAACATTGTTCGGCAATTAAAGCCTGCAGAGGGATTACGAAGTGACGATGCGTGGTATTACGACCTACGATCTACGATCTAGGATAATCGAAGATGTATTTCAAATTGCCTACAACAGTTAACAACCCAACAACATTAGTTTTGTTGTCGAGGAGTAGGCAAGAAATATTCATTCTTTTCCAAACTATTCTTCTTTTTGTCGATTATCGATTAGGGCAAGTGCAAATTAAGTATTACCTAAACTCTACTTTGGTTAATTTAAATTGAGAAAAACACCTCAACAAAAATTTTTTACATTGATTTAAAAAGTAACTAATTTTGGTAGTAGCTTATTAGGTATTTTTCTTTATACAGTGCTTGTCTAAAGTCAGGACCCCCAAACTTTTGAATTGTTTGGTAATTTTTCATAAAAATTAAAGAACTTTAGTAAGACATCATATTCCGAATTTAAGACAAGAAATGACAGATATAAATGTCAAAATGACAGCTGGGTGCCATTTTAGAAAGAAAAATTAAATGGAAAGGGGGGTTTGTGGCACATTATTTTAAAGCCCCTGATGAGTTCTTTATATCCCCAGAAAATAAAGTGAATACCTTTACCACCCAAAAAATGGCGTGGTACTTTGAAAATAATATGAATACGTGATTTGGATAGCCATATCTCCAAAACTAATAAAGTTAGATATACCTAATTTGGTATTTTTCTCAAGGTCTTTTAGATACCTATCTTTTTATTGGTGATCTAATATACAGGGTGCGCCTTAAAAAATCTATACTTTTTGTCCTATGTTGTATAGTATCACCAATATTACCATTAAATAAATCCTTAAAAGAGCTTTCAAGAAAATACTACATTATGTATATCTAACTTTAATAGATTCGGAAATACGGTATTTTGATAATTTTCGAAGTACCGCTATTTTGTAGTAGGTAAAGGTATTGACTTTATATTCTGGGCTTATAAAGTACTCGTCAGGAGCTTTAAAATGATATGCCCTAAGACCCACTTTTCCATTTTTTTTCAAAATGGCGCCCAGCTGTTATTTTGATATTTATATCTGTCATTTCCTGTTTAAAATTTGGTTTATGTTGTCTTACTAAGGTCTTCAAAATTTCATGAAAAATACCAAACAATTCAGAAGTATGGAGGAGTGTCCTGAATTTAGACAAGCACTGTATAATATAACCATATAGTAACCTTTTCTAAAACTAACTCAAAATCTATATTTTACGTTGTTTATTATTTATGTGTTGCTTTCCTGTCTCTTGGCTGTTTCCTTGATTTTTTGTTTGTGAAATTTACTATAATATTTGTAAATTTTTGTTTTGTTTTCTTTATAGTTTATTTGTATTCAGGAAATATAAATTTAAACAAAATATTATTTAGCTTTTTTCCAGAATAAAGATACTTAATAAATATTTTAATAAAACTTTAACTTTTTATATATTATAAAAGGTGTTTCTGCTTGTGAAATAATATAATAAAAATCAAGATAACTTTAAAAGAAATAAATTAATGATTTTCAATATAAAATAATTATTAAAATTTAAGAAAAAACTTACATAGATAAGGTTACAAGCCCTAAGCATAGGTTTGAAGGCTCCGGTCAAAATTATTTTATAGCAACCTAATGATAAAATAATTTTTAACGAAGGAGTGCCAGACGTGAACTGGATTTCTTAAACGAGCCCCAAAATAAAGTAATCCAAATATTTTTTTGTATGAATTGCACAGTAAGTTATTATTTAAGGTTTGTGCAAGTCTATCCATGTTAACAAACCCCTAAGCATAGGTTTAAAGGCTTCCGGTCAAAATTATTTTATAATAACCTAATCATAAAATAAGTTCTTAACGAAACTGCCAGATGTGAACTGATTTCTTAAACGCGCCCCAAAATAAAGTAATCCAAATATTTTTTGCATAAATTGCACAGTTAAGTGGTTATTATTATTTAAGGTTTGTGCAAGTCTATCCATGTTAACAACAAAAGTAAACACGTAACAATAAAATTGCAAAATATCCAATACTATAATTTTACTAATAATATTTTGCAAACGAGTTGTCACGACGATACAGTTCGTAATAACAACGGTCGATACGATTTATTTTCTATCAAATTAATTTAATATCGGCACGTGCGTCGTTACGATATCATTACTTCGTAATCCCAATGCTGGACTCTTATGTAGGAGGTTTGTACGCCAGCCACTAAACCACTCCCGCCACAACTTCACAATTTTAAGCCCCGCCATGTTGATGACATTGACCAATTAATAGGTAGATACCTTTTTTTTAGAGAAGCTTATAATAGTTAACTTAAATTAAATAAAATTTAATTACCTTAGTAAGAGATACTTGCTGACTTTTGAAAGAAGTATCCGATCGGTTGCTTCTTATTGATATATTAAACGTAGATAAAGGTTGGCGTAACGATAATGGGGAGGGATGACTTTTGGTGGAAAAGTAACCATTCGTAAAGGACGAATTACTGGATGGACTTTGGAGGGATGCAAAACTAGTTTCTAGGAACAAATTAGGATTAGAAGAAGTTGAAAAGTAGTTGGTAGGTGTGTCTGTCGTTGATGAAGATCGATGTGGTTTCTTTGGACCCATTGTTGTTACAACCTGAAATACATACGATAAAAGATGTAAAAAGCATTTATGGCCATATTGTAATGTTTAAAATATCACTCATTTGGTGCATTATGCTTTGATATCTATAATTTATATGTAGAGATTAAAAGAAATACTGTGCTTCTCTAAATTTAGGACCCCCTCCTAACTTTTAAATTGTTTGGCATTTTTCCATAAAAACTAAAGGACCTAAGAACCTAATTTTAATGGAAGCTAGAAGCCATTTTAGAAAAAAAAATAATAGAAAGGTGTGTCTTTTGGCACATTATTTTAAAGCTCCTGACAAGAACTTTATGACTCGAAAATATTAAGTCAGTACTTTTACCTACTACAAAATGGTGGTACTTTAACAATTAGCTAATTACCTTATTTGAATGACCATATTTCCGAAACTCATAATGTTAGATAAAATTCTTTATCTAATGGTGATACTGGTGATAATATACAAGGTAGGACAAGTATAGATTTTTTTAAGGCACACCCTGTATATTATACTAGCATTGAAACGATATCTAAAAGACCTAGAAAATATCACATTAGGTTTATTTAACTTTATTAGTTTTTAAAATATGGCCATTCAAATCAGGTATTCAGGTAATTTTCAACGTATCGCCATTAGTGGTGGGTAAAGGTATTGACTTTACATTCTGGTGTTATAAAGTACTCGTCAGGGGCTTTAAAATGATGTACCACAAGACCCACTTTCCATTATTTTTTTCAAAATAGCGCCCACCTCTTAGTTTGAGATTTATATTTGTCATTTCTTGCCTAAAGTTTGGTGTATGTTTTCTTAATTAAATCCTTTAATTTTATGAAAAAATATTAGCCAATTCAAAAGTAAGAAGGGAATTTCTGACTTTATACAAGCACTGTAGAATAAAATATTTAAATCTAGTATAATATATGGGATTTTTATAGAAGATCTGTACAAAATGCTACAACAAATTTCTTAAATCAAAATATAACGATTTAATACAATTAACCTTAGTCTAAAATTTGATTGTTTATGAGACACAACGTGTCAAAGTTTTCAATAAATTATAATTATTTTTTAAAATTTTTTGGTATTATCAGTTTCTTTACAAATTTGGGAATTAAGAGGTTTTTTAAAGCTAGGGTATCGAAATCTGCTTATGTTTTTTCTTTTGTAAAATGTAAAGGGAGACACCTGCAATCCTTTACTTATATACTAAATACCATAACTTTCTGGTGCCTTTGTATATTAGAACTCTGGTGAAGCAAGAAACTACTACAATCAAACAATTTCTGAAGCCAAAGACTCCTTCGACAATCGTATCAAAAACAAAGTTCTTTCTTGCTCAAATGGCAGCAAATCCTTCTGGTCCTTTGCGAAAAACATAAGTAGGAATTTTTGTGCCAGTTCTTTTCCACCACTAACTTTGGAAGATGAAATTATTTCTACTGCTAAAGGGAAGGCAGAACTATTTGCCAAACAATTTGCTGCCAATTCAACCCTTGACCCTCCGTAAATCATCCAATTCCAACGGTTACCCCAGTTCCTCATAAAATGCCCGATATTATTTTTAAAGTAAAACACATTAAGCGTATCCTTTCCTCCCTTAACACCAAGAAATCGTCTGGGCTGGACAGCATACCAGCAATCGTTTTAAAAAAATGTGCTCCAGAACTTGCACCAATCTTAACTCGGCTCTTTCGAATTTCTTACGACACAGGTATCTTTCCGGAGAGCTGGAAGGCTGCACGTGTTCAACCTATTCCCAAGAAAGGATCTAAATCGCTTCCATCTAACTATAGACCAATTTCAATTCTCTCAGTTCTTTGTAAAGTAATGGAAAAATTAATTAATTCACAAATTCTTAAGTACTTGGAAAAACACAAAATTTTGCACGACAGGCAGTATGGATTTCGCCACAAAAGATCTACAGCAGATCTTCTTTCCTTCGTATCACACTGTTGGAATAAGTCTCTTGAGTTTCTAGGTGAGTCCCAGATCGTTGCTCTTGATATATCCAAAGCTTTTGACCAGGTCTGGCATGCCGCACTTCTAAATAAACTTCCCTCCTATGGTCTTTCAACTAAACTCTGTACTTGGCTCTCTAGTTATCTATCTGATCGACGTATATCAGTTATTGTGGACGGCCATTCTTCAAGCTTTCACCAAATAAATGCTGGAGTCCCTCAGGGCTCAGTTCTGGCACCAACATTGTTTCTTCTTCACATCAACGACCTTCTCTCGTCCACAACTAATTCCATTCATAGTTTCGCCGACGATAGTACCCTTCACTCCAATTTTCAGGTTCCTAAATCCATCACTAAACCTGACTTGGAAAATAAACGCAGAGCGATGCAGATATCTCTTTCTCAGGATCTTAATTTAATATTGGATTGGGGCGCCAAAATCTCGTCCATTTTAATGCATCCAAAACACAGTCATGTTCCTTGTCGCGAAAAGAGTCATCAAATACTCATCCTCTACTTATGAGCGGCCAAGTTCTACAGAGCAAAGACACCTTCAATCTCGTGGGCGTCACATTTGAAAGTAACCTTAACTGGCATAAACACATTGTATCTATAGCCACGGCAGCTTCAAAAAAGCTTGGATTTCTCTTTCGAGCTAAAAAGTATTTTTCCGCTTCTAATTTATACACTTTATATGTTTCCCAAATCCGACCTCCCTTGGAATATTGTTCTCATATCTAGGGCATGGCGTCCCCAACAACCCTGAGCATTCTTGATTCTATTCAAAGAAGAGCTATTCGTCTCATTAATGATCCTTCACTTACAGAAAGGCTTCCCTCTCTTGCCCATCGTCGGGCTGTGGGCGATTTATCGCTTTTTATAGAGTACTTCCATGGCTTCTGCTCTGAAGAATTGACCAGTATAGTTCCTCCACTCACGGTTCCCAACAGAGAAACTCGTGGTTCCGCGTATGCATCCCTATACGGTCCAACTGGACAGGCCCCGAACTTCTCACTTTGTTCGTTCTTTTATCCCTAGAGTTTCTAGATTGTGGAACCTGCTGCCCGCAGAGTTCTTTCCTTCCCCCAAATCTTCAAGTATTTAAGTCCCGTGTCAACAAACTCCCTCTTACCCCGCTTAAGACACCCACGGTACGTTAGTATTTAGGCTTTTAGCCTTCGTGGTTTGATCCAAAGATAAAAAAAAAAAAAAAAAGTAGTTTTTATTCTCGCATATTCCTTAAAGAAAAAAAGGTATTTCTAGTAAATATCATGAACAACCGCTTTTAAGATATTTTAGATAAAAGGATTTATTTAACACAAAAAAATTATTTGTATTTCTTTAACCTTTATTTAGGCCACCCAGGTATTTCTGGAAAGGACTGCACAAAGTCCTATCATATATTCCTGACGCGAAAATGGTTGTATTTTTGGCCCATAGAATAAGTGGCAGCATTTTGTATAGACCTTTTTAGAGACTGCTAGGTGCCTTAGATAAAGCGTAAAGAAATGCAATGAAACTTTTTGTATGAAATAAAACGTTTAATTTAAAATATCTTACAAACGGTTGCTGGTAGGCAGTATTTACTAGGTATACCTTTTTTGTGCAAAAATGTATGAGATACTACAAATTTTCTACTGGAGCCATGAAAAACCGACGCAAAAAAATATGCAATTTAAACATAAGTAAAAAGACTTCTGGTGGCTCCCTCTACATTTAACAACAGAAAAGTTAGAAAATTTCGTTATATTTTGTCCCAAAGGAGTTTGTGGTATCATTTTTATGCAACAACGCCTGAAGTTAAAATATTTTAAAAAAGTAAACTATATTTTTAAACACAGTAAAACTTTCGTACGTAGCTTACTAATTTTCAACATTTCAACTCTTAAAAAAGGTCCTTGTATAAAATTGGTTTGCTAGGCTAAGATTTCGAATACCTTTTTAAAAGAGAATTTTTAAATTTGCCTGTTTGCTGTTTTTTGTGTGCATGTTCCGCGATTACTTCGGCGTTTGTGGACCAATTTTTTTTTTTGAAAGAGTGAATTTTTGCGCTGATCCCATAAAAACCAAGTCAGGATCGCGAGAGAGAAAGTTGCTTGACCTATTTTTTTCTCTGCTTTACGTTGTTTGGGCGGCAGAGCTGCCTTTAGTGTGGTATATGCTCAGATAATAAAGATCATGAGCGCATTCAGAATCGACAACCTTGGGGTAAACTTTACCCTTTTTACCGAACTAGAAGAAAGACTAGTAGTGTTTTTAGTGCATGTTACCGATTTAATAGTAATAATAATGAACTAAAAAGCAAAAAATTAATGGTTTTTAAAATAAGTAAACCGACTTTAAAAAAAGAAAAGGAAAAATAAAATTTAAAAAAGTCGGGTAATAACATATGTGTTAAACTACCCAATGTTAATAACTAAATAAACAAAAGCTTGTTATATTATTTTTATTATTTTTATTTTTAAATTTTAGTGAGTTTTATTATTTCTTTAATGTAGAATTTATTTCTTTTTACAAACTGTTTATATAATTTAATATTTGTTTTCTGTGGTACTCATTCTTTTACCAAACAAGTTCTTATTTACTGTGGTAAAATAGCTTAAAAGTTTTTATAAGAGAATTTTCTGATTTATAGTCAGCGTAAGAACCTATAAAATTATTTGTTAATTGTGCAAAATGCACACACTTACAAAAATTACATTTTTGAGCATAACGTAATACAGAAACAGTGGATTGTATAATGCTAAAAAATATTATTTTGCATAATATCACAAACATCGTTAGCGACATTCCTCAATTTTACGGGAAACGATTTTTTTACCATTGGGATATTTTTAAACAAAAACCGAGATCTGAAATGAAGCCGTGCACTAATGTATATACAAAAATCACCAACTTTGTTTAAAAAATAACTCAATGAAAAGAAAAAAATTGTTTCCTGTCAAATTGACGAATGTCGCTTAGGATGTTTTGCCGAAAATCCCATCGATATAAATGTATTCTAACTATGTTATAGATAGGTCCACATTTATTTCATTCTGAAAGCAATATCGCCAAGTGCACAAAAATGATAAAAGTAAACAAACCTTTTCGAAGGCACATAGCGCTGACAGAGCCTAATTTCATATTTTTAGATAAATTAAATAAAAAACACTGGTAAAACACGTGTCACGTACTTAAAAAGCATCCTCTTATTCCCTCAATCTTGCCATAAAACCGGTGGCACGTGGCGTGGGACTAGAAACTCGTCAGGTTGAATATTTTTGCTGCAATAAATCATTGTTCACAAAAGGGTTTATTTACTTTATCATTTTTTGTGTACTTTGCGGTATTACTTTCAGAATGAATTAAATGTGGATCCATCTATACTTCGATCATATTGAAACTATTAAAAACATGTTTTATGTATATTACCATAAACGGGCATGCTATATCTACAAAATTATTTACACATTTATAAAACGGTTTTTCTTAAACATTTGTTTCATGCATAAAACAAAAATTCTTACTTACATACTATCTAGGTCACGATCACCTTACATAAACTGGAAGACATTGGAAAGGGCGCTTTTTGGGTGCTTACCAAACTTTTAAAAAGCAAAAACAACAAAAAATGTGTCTTAAAGTAAACTATCTATTATGTGCGAAAAAATAAAAATATACCAGTTACTTATTTAAAATATACAGGGTGATTCACGGTCGATGGTAGATTCAGACGTTTATGAAAACGGAACGTAGAATCTTTCTGAAAATTTAGCATCGTACATATTCTAACCTGTTCTATCGATCTAAAATATTTTCAGCATTGCGACGTTGCTGCTTCTATCAAAAAGTCCTATAAACTTTATTTTTTTAAATGGAACACCCCCTATATTAACAAGTTTTTATATTTGCCTTTTAATTATAATACTTTTGTTAATATTGTCCTATACTCTATCTCTATTGGTTTTCGAGATAAAAATAATTTGTGTTAAATGTGGTCCAAAAACATGGCCTAATTAAACTTAAGTAAATGATGCTCTCAATTCATAAAAAGTTGAGGTTTTGGTGGTAGTTTGAACGAGACGCAATGTATTTAATTTACACCGAGAAATCGACTCCATATCTACAGGGCGTTCTGAAATTAGTATTATTTCCGTTATTCTTTAAAAGGTCAAAAGATCATTTTTCAAATGAAACCCCTGTATATACTCAATAAAATAAAAGATGAGAAAGAACGCTGTAAGATGACGTATCATGTTCCTATACCTAAATCATAAAGTTTCCTTAATAAAGCCACTTTTTTGTAAAAATATTTTTTAAAGAATTTAATTTTAAGCAACCATGGAAATATCAAGCTTCTGACAGTTTGGTGACTTTTATAAGTAACTTATAAACAGTTATTAACGGTGTTTAAAAAATCTTTTAAAATAAACGCAATTCAATCAAATAATCAATAATTATTCAAGCGAAGTTCTTATAAAATTTATTTTACACGCACAGTGTGATCAAATCATTGCCAGAAGTTCCCAGAAAATTCAACCAAATGTTGTCCTAAATTAACACAAATGGACGAGAGGAAGTTTGTACGACTACAACATAATTTCATTAACTATGGGCCAAATTTAAGCGCCTCCAACGTTGCCAACACCTGTTCCTTTAAATGAATACAATATTGTTAACGTTATGGCATATTCTATTACATGCATATCCAGAAGCTTTAATTCGTAGTGCAGAGAAAGGATTGAACTTCGTTTGAATAATCAATATTTGCGTTCATTTTGGAAGATTATTTTAACACCGTCACTATCTGTTTATAAGTAACTTATAAAAGTTACCAAACTGTTATAAGCTTAATATTTCCATGGTTACTTAAAATTAAATTCTTTAAAAATATTTTTTACAAAAAAGCGGCTTTATTAAGGAAACTTTATGATTTAGGTATAGGAACATGATATGTCATCTTAAAGCGTTCTTTCTCATCTTTTATTTTATTGAGTAATATACAGGGGTTTCATTTGAAAAATGATCTTGACCTTTAAGAATAACGGAAATAATACCAATTTCAGAACGCCCTGTATGGTATGGAGTCGATTTCTCAGTGTAAATTAAATACACTGTGTCTGTCTAAACTACCATCAAAACCTCAACTTTTTTATGAATTGAGAGCACCAATTTACTTAAGTTTAATTAGGGCCATGTTTTGGACCACATTTAACACAAATTATTTTTTATCTCGAGAACCAATAGAGAATAGGTATAGGATAATATTAACAAAAAGTATTATAATTAAAAGGCGGAATATAAAAAACTTGTTAATATAGGGGTGTTCTCATTTAAAAAATAAAGTTTATAGGACTTTTTGATAGAAGCGGCAACGTTGCAATGCTGAAAATATTTTAGATCGATAGAACAGGTTGGAATATGTACGATGCTAAATCTTTCAGAAAAATTCTACGTTCCGTTTTCCATAAACGTCTAACCTACCATCGACCGTGAATCACCCTGTAGTTTATTTATTGTTTAAAAGTGTATTGGAGTAAATATTTTATGCTAGAAGTATAAAATTTTTGACTAATACAAAAAAATGGAAAGGAACACCATATAAATATTGGTTATAAATTAATAATTGTTTTAACCAAGTTTCTTGCATCAAGTGCAAATTAAAAATTAAATTTAAAATTTTAAACTACTCTTTACAAAAAAAAAAAATAATGTATTTAATTAAAAAAAAGAATTTATTTGACAAAAGACATTTTCACAACAGGGTTATTTTTGAATATGCTTTCTTTTCGAGATACAGGGTGTTAAAGTTTCAAAAAATGCCTTTTTTCAAAATTTTCCTACCACTCCAAATATTTTTACAAAATTTGATACATTTATTTTGACTATTACATTACATTTTTTGCCGAATTTTTTAATTACCAGTGGCATGCGAACAAGATTTGTATTGAATTTTTTTTTGAAGAAAATAAATAATATTTTTTTTCTTAAAACCGTAATACCTCGTATCTCGGAAAGAAAGCATTTTTGCAAATAATTTTATCAAAAACTTTCTTATTTTCTTGCATTTAATACAGTGGTAAAAAAATATATCAACTTAAAAAAATAACCCTGTATATTTAAAAATTTCATGAAATATTTGTACTGCATTAATTTACGTATATATTTTTAATGATCCTCCGGTTACTTAGACTTCCTAAATTTTTTTTTATCTTGGTTAAGTGACTTTTTATTTTCTATAAAAATAAAATGTTTTTTTGTTACTAAACACACGATCCAGCATCGAGATATGGTGGGCACCGTACATTAACTAATTTTTTCCAGTGGTTGCCATATCCGTACTTTTTAGAATTTCCTGACAAAAACTGTTTAAAATAGTCTTTTCATGTTTATTTTAATGTACCATTGAGTTCATTAACTATATTTTGACTGTGTCAAAGTCATAAAAATGTACCTTTTGAGCACGAAAACTATACCCCTCCCCACATTTATCGGCTTGGTTTTCTATGAAATATTAAATCGTGTATTTTATATGTCACTTTTTATAAATTTAAATATTTATTAAATAAATATTTTTTGACATGTGTTTAATAAATTATATTTGCAATTAGCTAAATTAAATGGAATATAGGTCAGTAAAGCAACAACAAAGCGAGCACGATTAGTCATCCTAGGTATTTGAAACGTTTACTTTCCATCATTTTTTGTTTAACGCGAATCTTCTCCTTTTAACGCATTGCCCGATTACGTTTTTATTTGGCTGAACGTGTATATTCTTTGTTTTGATTTATTAAAATGTCAATTTTCTTTTAAACTTTTTGACAATCTAAAATCTGCGCTGGATTTCTTTATTCATGTATTAATTTGTTTTGTAATTTATTATACCTAAGTAAATAAAAATAAACCTGATCCTAAAAAAACAAGTAAGTTAAAGTAGCATTACAATGTTTACGTACTGTATATTTCTTTAACATATGTAGGTATGTGTAAGTACAAAATAAAAACTTTGTGCTCTGCCTATAGGTTAAAAGAAAGAAGCAAAAATCTATAAAGTGCTTCATTTCTTTATTTAAAAAAGCAAAAAGGGTGAAATATGAAAAAAATAAAAACAATATGTACTATACCTGGTGTCGTGCGGCGGAGGCCTGAGATCGTAGGCCGACGTTTCGGCCCTTTGAAAACCCTGATGATGATGATGTAAAGTCTTGTCCACCTGTCACACACTGCCAATCAGACACCACACGTCAACATGATCAGTGACATGCTAGTGCAAAGTTAATACGACAAAGACAAAAGCAAAAAGAGATAGAAGGTTGATACAAATGTGCTCACTGAAGAAAAAAGATACATTTTTAAACATTTATTAAAGATAAACAGGGTGTTTCTAAACAAATGCGAGAGTAAGTCCATGTTTAAAATAAAGGGTTGTTTGCTTTATAAACATAGGGTCAAAATCAACGATTAGAGAGATATCGCGGTACAAAAATGGCAAAAATTACGTTTCTATTTTTTTATCTTAAAAACGAAAAGCGCTAGACTAATGAAATTTTACGAAAACTTTGCTATTATAAAAATGCAGTTTCTAAATATTTTTTCTCTCTTTTAGAATTAATGGAAGTTGTGAAAATAGACTACCCCTATCGTTCCTGCTAACCAAATGTAAACATACACTTACACAATCACCTCGAAAAATATAAATTTGAATAGACTGGTTTATTTGAAAACTTTTTTAACTTGTGTATTATTTTCGTTAAACTTACCAATTTCAAATAAAAAATTAAATGTAAATCATAACGTGTCGGGACGGAGAAATTTATTTTATAAAAAATCTATTTTTCTGCTGCCACCAATGAAGGCATTTGTAGTATGTCTTTATTTGACATTACTTGATAGTTTAAATACAATGCTGATTTTGCCTTTGGGCAACTACATAAAGAGATGTTTTTGTTATTTTTTCTTTTGCAATATTTTCCTAATGGTTGAATTTTGACCCCATGTTTATAAAGAAAACTACCCTTCATTTTGAACAAGAAATCACCTCCTAAAATGTTTTGCATTTGTTTAGAAACACCCTGTATACATTTTATTTTATTTTTTTAAGGTCTTTTTACTGGGTAATTTCCTTGATGGCTTTAAACACTTTGTAATTAATTCAATATAGGTTATTTTTACTAACAAAAAATTCTTGGAAAAATATTGAATAATTTTAAAACTATTTTTAAGTCGCAAAAATTAATTTAAGAGTATCAAAATATTAACTTAACAAAAGAGCATGCTTGCTTTTAAAGACCTTATATTTTTTTGTTGTGGCATTCTAAAAACACGATAATATATTTGTTGCATGATTAAATAAAATACAGGATGTCCAACAATAAGTAAGTAATCTCTCGGATTTATATAAAACACATGAAAATAATGTGACAAGTTCATATACTTTTTTTCTTAAAGCCCCTCTTTACAAAGATACCGCCTAAATTCGGTTTTTTAAATAACTTTTATACTACTTGGTATAAGGATATAATTTTTAATATGATAAATGCTTGTTAGAACTCCTTAAAATGATGTCATTGTAAAATATTTGGCTTCATTAGTTCGCCAGGGGCGGACTAACCCTTACACAATAGTGTTAAATATTTTTACACTCTGTCTAATAAAAAAACATAAATAGTTATTTTTGTACCAAGGGCGTAAAATAGCACTTTTACGCCAGAGGTGCAAAGCAATATTTTGTACGATTAAAATAATTATACAAGCATTCCCTGTAGTTAGGAGAAAATTTCCCAGCTTTTAATGTTTCAAATTGTAATCAGTATACTTTTAACATATGTTTAATTAATTAAATTGTTGTTTTACCCGAAAAATATCGGTTATTATTTAATGTTATTATTGTTTTATAAATTTATAAATGCGGGCGTTTTTGATACTTTTTGCCCTATTGCGTAAAAGTGCTATTTTACGCCCCTCATTTATAAATGAGGGCGTTTCTGATACTTTTGTTGCCCTAGGGTGTAAAAGTGCAATTTTACGCCCTTAAATGGGGGCGTAAAATTGTATTTTACGCCCGGTCGTACAAAAAAGTATTTTTGTGCAGCTTAAACTCTTAGCTAAAAAAGGTACCTTTATTTGATGTAGATAAATTAAAGCGTTTTCGATAAAAACAAGTTTTTCTTTACTAAGGAACTGAATGCCTGCTAGGCCGCTTTTACGTGTATACAGTCATATTCAAACAAAAAATAAATCATGCGTTAGCAAAAAGTTGCCAAAATTTTTAGATATACTAGTCCATAGTAATAGGCATGTCAGATTACAGGGAGCGCTGTGTTAGACATAACTCTGATCACCGCCGGTCAATTGTATTTACCTTTAAATATTAAAATAAAAGTTTAAAATATTTTATGGCATTTTTACCAATTTTTTTTTAATTTGTTTCTCTGTCTAGGGGGCGTCCGAAAATAACATGAGGTGTTTTTACAAATTCATCATTTCTCAAACCAGTTTTTGATTTTAACCAACAAATTTTTAGAAAGCAAAAAAATCCTGGGGAAGCCTGCCCCAAAATTCGTTTATTTTTTCCTATTTCTACCTTCACAAAAATTACGTTATATTTTCACAGACCCCCTGCCCCCAACGTGATATATGGTAAAACTTTCCTTGACCTCCTTCCGCCTAAATGGCTAAATAACGTAATTTATGTATGCCCCCCTATTGGCTGTCCATTTAATTTGGTAATAGTGATTAGATTTGTTTAAAGTGTTACCACTTATTTTTATGGGTACTTAATATTATAATTCGAAAACAGAAGTTATTTATATCCTGTAAAGCCAATAAAAGTAATACCATATAAGTTATAAAAACTTGAGTATATTAAAAAAATAATAATTAAATAAATAAAAAAACAACATAAATAAAAACAAATAAAATAATGGCACGTCATACAAATACAAATTCTGCATGCTTGGCTTGATACCAAAAAGGAAAAAAAATTATGTTTATATAGATATACTTAAATCTGCCCATAAAAGGCAAGCTTGCAAAAAAAACAAATTCTAAATAAAAAAAAAACAGAGTAAATTAGGAAAGAGCCTTTTACGGATTTGTTTTTTTATACATAAACAATATCTATTTTTGTAAGTGTAAATAGGATAAACGTTTTCCTAAACGTATAAAATTTTAAAAGTGTAATATAAAGAAACAAATTTGATATGTAATATATTTTTTGTTACATTACAAAATTCTTTTTTTATGTGTATTATTCCCATTTTCTAATATATACTTTTGGGAAATTCTTAAAAATTTCTTGAACCCCTTGACCCTCAATATATACAGTATGTCTGGCGATAGGGTAGACAAGAGGACAAACGGACCAAAAATTTCATTTTTTAAGGAGAAGGTGTCCTTTTAAAAAATTGAAAAATATAATTTTTCTCTAAGACTAAACTACTTTTATTTTTTATTTTTAAGCAAAATATAATTTAAAATTTTATTTAGAATATAATTTTTAAAGACCTTATTAATGCTACTAGGGTATATAAAAAAGGTTTTATGAAACTGATTTTAAAGTTATTAAGAATTATTTATTTTAAATTATTATGATAAAATTACCAAGAAAATTCCTAATATTTGCTTTCAAATTCCTACACGACGCAATTTTTCAGCTGTAAATGAATGTGATCAAGGCGATTTCGCCTAATTATGGAGTTTAATGAAATTTTGTATTATTGTTTTTATTGATTACAAACATTATTCTAAATAATGTTTTGTTATGACATTTTGTTTAAAAATAAAAATAAAGGTAGTTTACTCTTGGAGATAAATCATGTTTTTAAGATTTTTGTAAACTCTTACTTTTTACAAGCAAAACTTTTCCTTGAAAAAGTAAATGTTTGGTCCGTTTGTGCTCTTGTTTACTCCATCGCTGGACATACTGTAAAAATAGATCAATTATAAAATTACTTAACTAACTAACAATAAGAAAAACTAGTGACTAAAAGTATATAAGGTTTTGTTGTTTTAACATAAATAAATTAAGGCATTGTGTAAAAAAATAAAAAAATAAACAAGCGCATATTATAACTAAACAAATTAAGTCATTTTAGTAAGAACTAATTTACATAACATATACAACAAAAAGACAAAACAATAAGTGGTATGATGTAGGTTATATAACCCTAGGATTATTTACCCAGTAACCGTTTACCAATTACAAAAATATTTTCGAAAATAGGAAGTTTTGGGGTTAGAAATCATAACCAGAATGTTTTTTACTTAATAAATGTATCTTTATTACACATTACCTTACATAATTATCGTAGAAACATGCGTTAACTACCTTTTCTTTTGGTAAAAAAATCTTGACAGGTAAGAAATATATTTATAAATAATTTTAGTCGTCTAGATATCTATGAAATAACCTGCTAATTCATTTTTTTCAGTTAAATATAACCCCATACCTAAACCTGCCTGGTATATTTTACTGAAGAAAATTAAATAAGCAGGTTATGTCATAGATATCTCGATAACTAAAAATATTTTTTGGCAAATTTCTGACGTACTGTCAAATTTGTTTACAAAAGAAAAGACAGTAAACTGTTTTTTACGATTATTATGTCAGGTAATGTGTAATAAAAATACATTTATTTGGTAAGAAAAATTCCGCTTATGATTTATAACCCCAAAACTGCTTATTTTTCAAAATATTTTTGAGATTGGTAAACGCATGGTTACGGTTAAATAACCCTTAGGTTATATAACCTATATGTTAGCATCATACCACTGAAATATCACAAAGTACATTAGGTTTATGCAACTGGTGGTATCATGCATGGCAATACAGAATTAAGCAACTAAAAATATATCCAAGGTATTACAAAATTAACTAGTGCATATAATACGTATTTAAGGTTTTTGTTTTTTGAAATTTAATTTGTTAAATTTATTATTAAATTTTGTTTCAGCAAAATAATAATGCGTTAACCGGCCGCACAGTGCGTTAAGATAAAGATTTCGGGACAAAAATCGTATCAGTCTTATTGCACTAAAATAATTTTTGTTATTTGTATAAAATTTAGTCGGGTATCATGCTCTGCACATGCAGAAAGCAATACTGTAATAATATTATACAGGGTATTTTAAAAAAATATGAGTCAGTTTACAAAAATATGCAAATACAAATATCGTTAAAAAGAAAACAAGTTATCTTTTTATTATCTGGTTATTCTGTGAGTAAGAATGCAGGCCTTTTAAGTTATTATAAAATTAATAATTTCGGCATTTTTGTCCACGTATCGACGCACTGTGGGCCATGTGAATCCGCAGTTAAAGTTTTTATACTAATTTTTATGAAGGGTACATGATAGTAAAATAGAGTACTTTAAAATTGCAGTTTAACTTATTATTATGAAATTTAAAATCTTCTAGAATTAATGACTTTAGGTCATAACTGACATTCTTAAGATTGATATATTTATTATAATAAAAAAATAGGTGGAGTAAAAAATATTTTGCTTTAGGTTTAGTTGAAATTACCTTAGAAGTTACCAAACGTAACTATTTATTTATTTAAAATAACTGATGTTTTAAGTAAACTTAAAATTAGGTTACATATGTTTTACTTTAAAAAAATAAAATACAGGGTGTTTTCTAACTACGCTACAAAACTTAAGAGGGTGAATTTTTATGTCTTATTATGAAAAAAAAGTTCCTATAAACCTATATTCGGACTTGCTTTATTTTTGAGATACAAGGCGATAAATTAAAAAAACGGTATTTTTTAAATATTAATTTACGCTTTAACCGATTTGGATGAAATTTGGTACACATATTACATGTAATAAGGCACAGCCAATATTATTGATAAAAGTACGCTACGGACTTTGTATTAAGTGTCTATATTATTTTTCCGATTAAAGAATTATTATTGCAACTTTTTAGTCTCTTGTATTTTCTTTATATTTCGCTTAGTTTCTGATAAAAAATTAAACCACTTTAAGTTATATCACAAAATAACTAGCTACGGCTAGTATCTTCTTTGAATATACTAACAAGTGTCTATTTACAGCATGAAATAAAACCCAAAATTAAAAAATAAACAATTTTGAATTTAGCAAAAGGGAAAATGCCGCCTCCTAATAAGATACACAACTGCTCATTTATTTTAAGGCAAATAATTGGTTATTTTTTCATTTTTGTTTTTTTACCGTGTTGTCTATGGAAACTTTTTAGAAGAAATTAAATGAGCTTAATTTTTTTCTCGAAAATTAAAGCTTGATACAAACAAAATTTATGACAATGAGTTGCATTTTAAAATACTCAATGGAGAAAAAATACAAAAACTTAGTCAAAAAAGTCAGTGGCGTACTTTTTTCTTAATAATATAGGCTGTGGTACCCACTAACACGCTACTGGACCCAATATTCTTAATCTAGGTGTAGCTTTACAAGCGCCTTATGACATTACATAAGTATAACAAATTTTATCTAAATTGATCAAGTGGTTTTTAAGATACTTAAAAAATACCGACCTTAAAAAAAAACATTAACGCCCTGTACCTCAGAAATAAAGCAAGTCCAGACATATGTTATTAGATTTTTTTAATACATAAAAATCGCCCCTTAGTTAGTTTCCTACTGTAGTTAGGAAACACCAAAGTACAGTAGGTGCAGGATTTTTAGATTTTAACCCATATTTTTTCTATTACATTACACGTAGTTGTTGCACACCACCTTTCAGACAAAGCGGTAGTGCCTCCACGAACACCATCATGTATAGTTCATTAAAATTATGTCGTCAGATCTTAGACTATGAAGACTATCCGAACGAATAACAACAATAAATATACAGTGTGGACGTAAAGAGAGCCCCCCGCTAACTTTTGCACTCTCAATTTTGACTTTATAAAATTTAGGTATGACTAATAAGAGGATATACACAACTTTTTGACGTAAAAATGATAGTTGCAACAATCAAGAGGACGGATGGGCGCCATCTTAGAAAAAAAGGTAAACGAATAGGTTGTTCTACAAAATGGTGGTACTTTAAAAATTACTGAAATACCTGATTTGGGTGGCTATCTTTTCGAAAGTAATAAAGCTAGATGTATCAATGTGGTATTTTCTTAAAAATCTTTTAAAGATTCTTTTATTGGCGATACTAATAATAATATACGAGGTAGGACAATAAAATAAACATTATTTTAATAACCACCCTGTATATTGTACCACCAATAAAAGATCTTTAAAAGATTTATACAGACAAAGAATACAACATAAGGTACATCTAACTTTATTACCTTTAGAAATATGCCCCCAAATCAGGTATTTGAGTAATTTTAAAGTACCGTCATTTGATAGTGGGTAAAGTGATTAACTTTACAATCTAGTGTTATAAAGTACTGGTCAGTTACTTTAAAATGATGTGCCACAAGGATCCATCTTTCCATTTAATTTGTTCCGAATATAGCGCCCATCCGCCATTTTGATTTTGCAACTGCCGTTTTTACGTCAAAAAGTATATTATATCCTTTAATTATTCATACCTAAAAATTGATGGATAAAAAAGTTAGCAGGGGTGGGGCCTATTTAAGTTCACACTTTATGTCAAAAAATATAAAAATAAAAATAATTCTAATACTCATACCTCAAATGACCTTAAGCTTAATAACTTAAAAAAAAATAACACATTTAAAATAAATCTTGTAAAGGTGTTTTTATAAAACCTATTTAAACTGCTCATGCTTTTAATTTTTCTTTGTGAATTATAAATATACTATATTGTGTAATTATGTATTATCATACATCCTTGGATATGAGGTAGAGCTACTTAAGCAAATAAAATTAATCATAATCTAAATCAGCTTCAACAGTGTTTTGATCAGCCAGTGGGTTAACGTGCGCTTCATGTGGACGTACCTTGTTGAGAGCTTCCATGACTTTATCGGGCATGTGATCCTGAATCATTACTGGAGATATCAGAACCTCGTCAAAATCTATATTGGAAGCCCAGAGAGCTTGATACACTGGTTCCTTTTTAGAGAGGGCTTGTCTAAAAATGTAAATAATATTGTTAAAACAATAAACATTTTTATTTGAATGTATCTTCCGTTAGTCCGTTACTATCATTTAAAGAGTAATAATACAGTCCTGTACAATAAGAAAACGGACAAACCAAATTTTGATTAAATTTAATTTTTAATAGCTTCTTGATTTTTAGCCCACTTTAATTAACTTCCGATCTAATTGTAGCTCATGCCATTAAGATTATTATTTAATATGGTAATTACAAAAAGTTTTATAAGATAAGTTGTTATACATGGGCATGTTGACTTAAATATTCGAACACCGTGTGAAATAATTTATGGTCACAATTTTGTACCAGTGTAACAAATTTTAAAGCTTCATCTTTTCTTTGTATTTTCTTTTTTAATTTATATCCGTATCTCTATATTAAAAGGAAATACCAATTTTTAAATAATGACAATGAAATTTGTTAATCGGGTGTCAAGTCATAATTTTAAAACTTTCCTAAAATTTATATTTTAATAAAAAAAAATAAATACACTGGTTTGTTAAGTTGGTGTCGTAGTTTCTAAATCAGTTATCAGCTTTTTATTATCTCTTAAGATATACTGGGTACAAAAAGAGTATAATTTAAAAGAAATACCCTGTATATTATATCACCATTAAAAGGATCCATTAAAGATCTTTGAAAAATAGTACATTTGTCCATAGTTATCTTTATTAGTTTCAAAAATATGACCACCCTAATCTTAAGTTTTCCCACTATGATGTAAATTGCATTGTTTTCTTTAAAAATTTGTATTTCCCTTTACAATAGAGATACTGATATAAATAAAAAAATTAAATGTTGTAGAAAAGATGACACTTTAAAATTCAATACACGGGTTAAAAATTTTGACGGGAAATTATTCCACAGAGTGTTTAAAAATTTGGGTCAAAAATGCAACATTTGACTCACTTCTTTATAACACCTAATCCTATAAAACTTTTTCAAATCTCCATATTATTTTTATTAAATAAAAATATTTTTAAAACAAGCTACAACTGAACCAAAAAATAATTAAAATCGACCAAAAAATTAAATAGTTATTTAAGATTGAATTTAAACAAAATTTTGTCCGTTCTTTTTGTCCACAAGTGTAGTATAATTTTCTGTTACTGTTATTAAATATTTACCGGTTTGATTTACTGCTCAAAGATAAAAAAATGTACACAGTACACATGCCTCAAAAGTACCACCTGAGAAGGCTAGAGCTGGTGAAGGTAGAGCTCTGGTATTATATTTAGCGTAATAATAATATTTCTGGAACTAAGATGGTTTAGCATAATATGGTAGAGTTTTTATTTTTAAATTTTTCATATTTTAAGAAGTATAACAAGACACCTTTTGATTTAAAATACTATAAATGTTTCAAGTTAAACCCAATAATGGTTGCATTGCAGATCTGGAAATCATAATTTTAAAGATAATAAAACTTCATAAAATATCACACAATTTCGCTTCATAATTTGTTGACTAATGATAGACCGTTTGTATTGTTTCAAAAAATTTCCACGTAAATAAGAAAGACTCAAATTTTGAAAGCATCGTTTTCATCTAATATATTATATTTCTAGATTCTAATTGTTACCTCTAAATAACTACTTAAGGGGAAAATATCTAACTAGTCGTATTAAATAAACACTAACTAAAATTGGCATAATTTTATAATTAATATTATTATACATCTAATTATAAAGTGTGTACCAAAATTTCGGATATCTTAAAGCATTTATAACCAAACTGGACAAATTTCGGTACTCTAGGATAAAACAATATGTGAATTCAGTGTTGATATCGGCGATGTTGCCAGGTCGTCACTTTCGCAGAAATCAAGTTAAAGGTATACCAATCTTTTTATATAATTATTCGATTCCAACCCTTTTTTACTATTAGTGCCTAATGGTAAGTTACTCTGACATTTATTGCATGATATTTATATTATTTATGTCAGACAGAAATGTAAATAATAAAAAAATTTCTATCAGTCATACATTTTTGACCATTTACATTAGCCAGAATTGTCTGTCTAACATAAATATCAAGAAACAAATGTTAAGCAATAAATGTCAGATGTAAACCTACCATAAGCCAGTAATGAAATTGACTTTATGATAAGAACATTTTTAAAACCTTTTAAGGGTGGTTTCTTTTAACGAGTCTTCCACAAATATTCATACGGCCATATATGAAAGCGGCGCTTTAACCCAGCCTGGTAATTTTGACATGTTTTGGATGTCGGACTAGGCGAATGCGTTACTTTTTTGTCAGACAAGTTTACCACGATATTTTACATACAGCTTTTAAACATTGTAAGGGTTACAATCACGAAACCCGCCTAGTCTAATACATCGAAACATGTGTTTAAGCCTTATGGTTTTACGAGATATACAAGATTATAAACAGAAAAAATCCTACACGAAATGTTTAAAATGCCTTGCTGGCATATCCTGGCAGAGTGCACCTATTTTTTGACTAAACTAAACATCTTTTTTACTTTTAGGTTATAAAGATTTATACCATTGTATAGCAAAAAATAGCGGGAATTCAATAATAACGTGAAAAAATTAGTATCTCGTTTGAATTTAAAAACTTTGAATTGAATTCTGCGAAACTAAGGATCTGGCAACATCGCTCATATCAGCACTGAATTCAGAGTATGGTTTCACCCTGGAGTACCAAAAATTTAATACAGTTTAGTCCAAAATTCTCTAAGATATTTAAGCTTTTTCAAAATTTTGGACACACTGTAAGCTATTCCATTGCTTTTAAGGCAAAAAATAAATTACAAATTTTAATGTGTATTTTTAGAAATATAAAATCATGCCAAAAACCTAGTTGACAACATTGACAACAAAAGTATAAAAAGTCTAAGGGTAGTATCTTCTTACTAAATTATTACTTCATGCATGGATCTATTTTTGTTATACACTGACCGGCAAGTTTCCGCCACATATAAGATTTTTTATTAAGGAAAATTCCGTTTTTCTAGCGTCCCTTTTCATGTCATCCGTTTTTTCTAGCGATCGCCTTTTTCATGTCATATAAGGTAAAAATCCATTTTGACATATGTCATGTAAATAGCGGAATGGCGGTAAATTTGAAAAAACCAAAAGTTGAAATCACAAAGAGGAGGGGTTAGGTCACAAAAATATCAAAAAAATTCTAGGAATAAAGAACGCTTAGAATTTAATTCTAGCCCTGAATATAAAGTGTGAAGCATATATGTGTTTAAAAGAGAATTTATACACGAAGAAGAGAGGAAGGAATTTGATCTATAGGCTTTTTCTCTGGCGCTTTAGGTCGAACGGTCAAGCGGCAAGGCTGCCTCTATAAAGTACGTGCTCAAAGGTAGAAGGGAGATTTTAAATTTGATCTACTTACCTGACAACACTGTGCCAGTCAGTGAAAGTTGTTTTTGTGGTTATGTCTATTTTTGTTTATGTTTTTATTTTTTCGTAAATTTTAATAAATATAAAATAAGATGATTTTCGCTAATTTGGGTTCTACCGTTTAAGGTAAATAAAAAGTTTTTACTGTCACTACAATAAATATGTCACTTGCAAAACCAATAGCAGTTTTAGAATGACATCATAATATGTATCACACCAGTGTTGTAAAGTACTTTGCAACACTAGTGCTGTAAAGTACTTTGCAACACTAGTGTGATATAACGCATTTCTATGCATGAAATCAGTGTGCTATTTGCTATTTTCACAAGTGGTCGTAGCTATTTTTTAAAGGGAATTTGCTATTTTTAGATTATTTATATTGTTTTACTTATTGCATTTTACCAAAGTAGCTTTATTTAAACTAAACTTAATTTGTTTAATTCAAAACAGAACATACGTTTTTGTTTTTTTGACAACTAGAGCAAACAATTTAAAAAATTGGTTTTGCCAGTACACCCGTGTTGATGGTTTTAAAATATTTCAATATTCTTCCAAATCAAAAACGTTACAATATTCGAAATGCAAGCTTTATTAATCCTAATTATTTTCTACTTATAACTGAAGACAAGTTTTAAAATTTTGGATTTGCAATTAATTATGGTTTATAGGTCATTTACATCTATTATTTTATTAGTTTAGCAAATAGAATAAACAGTTTACTATTTTTCATTTTAATTTTACCAAAATATAAACAATATGTACCATAACTGAAGAGATTACCCTTACAAAAATAAAAATACAAGCTAGAAATAAAAATGGATGCTTTAGTAGGCTCTGGAGACAAAATGAAAAAAACAGGTTTAAAGATCTTTTATGCATGTTTAATTTCTAGTTTGTATTTTTATTTTTGTTAGGGTAATTTTGCTTTATGAGTTAGGGTTAGTATTGCCTATATTTTTGTGAAATAAAAGAACTGGAACGAGAGACAAAAAGGCACAATCTACGCGTCGTTCGACACCTGTTTCTCCCCTACTTAAGTGAGCGTTCAGTGAAAAGTGAATGTGGTGTCAATTGTTTATAGAAACAATAATTGCGGCGATAAAGATAATGATTCTTTAGACGTCGTCACGTTTAACTATCGTCAGTAAACCAACTTTGCAGACAACAGATTTTTTTAAATTTTTTGCTCTTTTTGTCAAAAAAAACTATGTTTTATTTTGACTTAAACAAATAAGGTTCTTGGTAAATAAAGCTAGTTTCGTGAATAAAATAGTGCAATAAAACTTTGTAAAAATTTTTTTAAAAAAATGTGTGACCTAACCCCACTTTTCGTGATTTCAACTTGGTTTTTACAGAGGAGATCGCCAGAAAAAAAAAAGTGGAATTTCCCGTAATAAAAAATTTCAAATATGTTGTGGATATTTTGCCGGTCACTGCTGGTTAAATAGGATCAACTTTTTTGTTTATTACGGTACTTTAAGTCGTAAAAACAAAACAGTTGGCAAAATGCATGTCACTGAGATTATTTACTTCGCTTCTTTAAAATATCTTTTAGAATTGTTATCAAAAGATCCCCCTTATTATGTTTACAATTTTTTTTCCTTTTCGATATAAAATAATAACCAATTTTAAATGAGATTTTAAATAATTTTACTGTAATATAATGAGATAATTTTATTCCAGACCGCTAGATAAATTAATTTTAAACAATTTACACACCAGATAAACGACTTAATTGATAACACCGGCACATAAAAAAAAGTTTAATGTGCACCGGACGCGACATACGGTTATAATATACTATGACAAAAAATAGTAATTTATGTAATAAATGTATAAATTATTACTTTGTAAAAAACCTCATGAATGTGTTTCATGCTATATTTTTCACGACAAACGTTTAGCACCAGAAATGGCCAGTTGTATTTAAAATCCCCGTCCAGACTGCAACTGCGCTTCGTGCAAAATAACGCCGCCTTCAGGCCATTATCTGCGCCAAGACGTTGTTGACAATAAAGCATACTTCTTTGCGCGCAATATAATTTTTTAAGCAAATGGGTGCGATTCACAGCTTGTCGGTTTTTGACGTCAAATTAAAGAAAATAAAAGCCAATAAAATCGTACCTATATCGAATAGCGCCGATGTACATTAAACCTGACTTTGAGTAGGAAACGAGTCTGACCCAATGGAAAGTCACTTCATTAGTTTATGAAAGTCAATAAGGATAGTTTGAGGTTATTCGTTGAAAACAAAATAATACAAAAAGTATTTTAATATTTAACTATTTACAAAAGTAAAATTTATTGTAATATCTTGTCTATATGTAAGTAAAACTTATGAATACATTTTTGCATGTTTATTTTAGTAGACAAACTTATACATAGTGGGATTTTTACTTATATTTACAAGAGTTAAGTAGGTATTCAGCCCTTGTTTATTTTTTTAAACCCACCTATTAAAACAAAAGTAAAAATGTATTTATTCGTTAAACTTACATAATTATTATATACAAGATTAAATAATGAATTCCTCACTTTTGTAAATAGGTATTAAAATATAGTTTCTTGTATTGTTTTGTTTACAGCAATTAACCTTAAACCATTTACATTTTATGGATGTCACCACAGCACTTGCAAACTCTTGAAACTTGAAGTCAAGTTCGGCGAACATCGACGCTTTTCGATCGACGTACGATTTCGGTGGCTGGGAATGTCATGATGTTCAGTGGAGAAAATATCCGTCCAAACTAACCCACCTATTCGCGCGCTCCTTTCACGCCAAAAAACCGACAAGCTCTGAATCACCGCCTAATCATTCGCCGAACCCTTAAAACGACGTGAACTACGTCCATACCATAGGTGCGCGCTATGTAGCGCGGTAGGAATCTTGGAGCGGCACGGCGAATTGTTGCAAGTCTGAACGCGGCTTTAAATATAATTTTTATTAAACCGATTACCTATTTGACCTGCAATAATCTCCGACGCTAAATGGCCGACATGGCTACGCAACGTCGACCTCGAATAAATTGGGGGACTAATTAATTAACTTTTTTTATAACCTATGCTATTTGGAACTTCCTAGTGATTGTATTGGTAAACAAACAGAAACATGTTACGTTACGTTTCATGCATATAATGCAGGATCACTGTTAAATAAATACTTAATATTTTTACCTCCATCTTTTTTCATACTTTTGTCTGCAAATAGTAAAATATTATATTAATATTACCTATATACTTATACATAGCAATACAAAAGTAAATTTTAAATTTATTTCAGAAACATTTTATAATGCCCCTTCGATGAAACAATAGTTTGCCATTTCCTTAGAAAGAAAGTATTTTATGTGGCTTTTTACTTTTTATATTCCACAGTGAAGCCACACATGTCCCAACAAAGTCACTTTTTAATATTTAATTATGTATGGTTACTACAAATATATATCATTTGTTCTTGAAAATATTAAGATAAATAGTAATAAACAACAAAAAAATATAGTTTTAATATGGTTTAAAATAAACCATATTTATTATACAAAATGTAATCTTGTTTCTTGGACATGCAAAAACTCCTGAATTTTGTTATTTACCCAAACCCTCTCCGCTGACGCGGCCTACTAGGGACTTATGAAAGTTGCTGTACCAGGTCCACGGTCAATAGCACAGAACCAAGGTTATCTTATAGAACAAATAAATATTGTAAACACATAGTATAGAATAGCATACATTAAATTAGGACAGTAAATATTTAAAAAAAAGGAAAACATATCTTAACCTAGAAGAAAAAACACAAAATGTAATAATTTGAAGGTTTAAACTTTGAATCTGAAAGTTAAACAATCTTTGGGACAAACAAATCCACAGGGTCAAAAGTGTTTAGACATTAAAACAAATGATCACAAATTTGGTAGTTAAATACATCGCAGACTTAGAAAAGTCAAATAAGAAAATAAACTTCATACTGGATGTTAATCCTATGTTCGACTGCTACATCGATTTAAAAGAAAATATTTATTTTTCTAAGGTAATGTCTCTGAAAGTGTCCACTACCTCAACTTAGTAACGTACCTAGCGTGATGTATTTGATCAAGAAAAAACATGTTGCCACAATAATATTGTACTACGAATTCTGTAAGGTAGAGGAAATGCGTCAGTGAAGCGGGTCTTGGTGAATAACACGAAAATAGGAGTTCCTCTCTAAACTGTCCGAAAACAGAGATTACATTTTGATTTTCTTGGTCTTACAAACCACATACCCGGCGTGCCAGCTCAACGCGTTTTGTTGAGTATTAAGGTCAGGACTCACATTACCGCAACAAGCCCGTGAGCCATGCGTTTTCCTTGTGAAATGTAGGGGAATGCGGTGCAAAAATATTGTATTTAATCAAACTGCAGTAATATGACACAAATATACCACGCTTTAAATAACACCTGATCATAAATTAAATCTTTACAAATAAGGTAACACAGTTTTAAGGTTTGACCACACATAACCATACCGAGTCCTGCACCGTAGCACGGCCGTGTCTCGGTTTTGAAATGTACCGTTGTAATCAAATGCCGTAGGTTTAATATTACCACTCTGTGCCCGACCACATACCCCGCACCGCATTTTAACAAGTAAACAGACATAAGTTTATTTGATTTCTCAGAATATTAATTTTAAAAACTTATACAACAAAAATTACAGTGTATTCATAAGTTTTACTCACATATTATTTACAAGATGTAACAATAAAATTAAGTTTTACACTTTTTAATACTTATTAAATCACTTTTTCTTGTTTTGATTGTTTACAAACGAGTAACCTTTAACCACTAACTTTTAATTTTAATACGTAATGAACAGAAATAAAAGGTGACGCCCGTAAACTCAAAGCTTGGCTTGGGGAACATCGGCGCTATCCGATCCACGTATGATTTTATTTGCTAGGCATGTTTCAGACCGTACGAGACACGGTTGTGCTAAGATGCGGGTCTTGTGGGACATCGTTGCGGTTATGTGTGGCCAGACTTTTAACTCTACTACACTTAGAGTTTGAAAAAAATTGAACAGAGATAAGTAGGAATATCTGTTTTATTTAAACAAAGTGATATAAATACATAAAATAATAGACTTAGCTTGACACAAACGGTTTGTATCTTTTGAGGGCATAAAAAGTGCTTTTGATTTTTTCCGAATTAATTTGCCCCACTGTCCTCTATCACTGTGAAATCGGGCTCGGTACGGTTTGTGGCTCGATCTTAAGTCTGTTAAACACAAGATTAAACAGGAGCGTATCTTCATTTTATGTCCACATGGGCAAAAATTTTCTGTGAACGTGAAGTGGCACGACGTGTGTATTATAATTTAATTATATTAAATAAAAGTATCCATGCTAAAGTATACTAAAATACCAAGCAAACCTAACAAAAAATTTAATTAATTTAATTATAATAGCTTTATTGCCCAACAAGAATATAAAACGATAAACGATATACTTACTGTCCACTAGTAGGATGATGTCTTACGACGTGGATAATTCTACCGGGTGGATATAAAGGTTGATGACTAGTTAACGCTATGGTACTATCCGAAGGGTGTATACCCATACATCGGGCATTTTCTTTGCTTCTCATATATTCACATACTTCTGTTTCACCTGTTGACATTTCTACAGCTGATGTCGGTTGTGAACATCCACAACATATTATGCTACACGTTATTGTTTTCCACTAAAATTAAAATTATGCTTTAATTTATACTTATATTAAAGCCTTAAAGATACTGTGGACTCATAAAAAGGGTTTGTAGAAGTAATACATGCTACATTTCTACCTTCATAAAGAACTAAGTATAAAAATAGCGATTTAGTAACTTAAACTTACCTAATTTAAATTTTACATTTGTAGCTTTTTAAAATATTTCTTATTCTTTCTATCGAAATTTTGGGTTCTTATCCCTCTTTTTTGTGATTTTGACTTAGTAGATAGTCCCTAGGTCAAGAATAACTTTGTTGACTTTATGATTAGAACACGATTAAAACCTTTTAGGGAGGTTCCTTTTGCTAAGTCTGCCACGAATATGTATACCAACATATATGGAAGCGGCGCTTTAACCCAACCTGTCAATGTTAAATGTTTTGGGTGTCGAACTGGGCGAACACGTCACTTTTTTATAGACAAGATTACCACAATGTTTTGCATGCAATTTTTAAACATTTGCCAAAAATGGTAACGGTTGCAGTCATTAAACCATAAGGCTTAAACACCTGTTTCGGTTATTGGACTAGGCGGGTTTCGTGACTGTAACCCTTACGATTTTTTGCTCAAATTGGTAAAGCTTGTCTGACAAAAAAGTGACGCGTTCGCCCAGTCCGACACCCGAAACATTTATTATTGGCAGGCTGAGTTAAAGCGCCGCTTCCATATATGGCGGTATGAATATTCGTGATAGACTCGTCAAAAAGATTTTAAAAGTGTTCTTATTATTAAGTCCATTTCATTAATGGCCCAAAAACTAAGAGTTTATTGAATTTTATCGCCACACCAGTATTTAGATGACATATGTCAAAAACCATTTATACAGGGTGTTTCCTAATTGCGGTAGGAAAATCCAAGGACATATTCGCGAGCAAATTTTATGAAAAAAGTTCATAGGTCCGAAAATGCTTTGTTTCTAAGATACAGGCTGTAATAATATCTTAAATATGCCCCTTTCGATTTTAATAAAATTTAGCTGTGGTATTTAATAAAAAAGAGGTTTTTTTTATCATTGGACAATCCACGAAGGCTAAAAGCTTAAATACTAACGTACCGTGGGTGTCTTAAGCAGGGTAAGAGGAAGTTTGTTAACACGGGACTTAAAAACTTGAAGATTTGGGGGAAGGAAAGAGCTCCGCTGGCAGCAGGTTCCACAGTCTAGAAACTCGATGAGCAAGAGAAGGAAGTCTTTGAGTAAGTAAAGGATCATTAATAAGACGAACAGCCCTTCTTTGAATGGCATCAAGAATGCTGAGGGTTGTAGGGGATGCCATTCCCCAGACATGAGAACAATAT
Organism: Listronotus bonariensis; assembly: GCA_014170235.1. Classification (NCBI taxonomy): domain Eukaryota; kingdom Metazoa; phylum Arthropoda; class Insecta; order Coleoptera; family Curculionidae; genus Listronotus; species Listronotus bonariensis. The sequence goes on along the minus strand of JACEGR010006021.1, from coordinate 34,333 downwards.
TTCAGAGAGGGTCGAATTTGGGACACATACAAAGTGTATTAATTGGAAGGAGAAATATACTTTTTGGCTCGGAAAAGAATCCAAGCTTTTTTGAAGCCGCGGTGGCTATAAATACAATGTGTTTATGCCAGTTAAGATTATTCTCAAATGTGATGCCCACAAGGTTAAATGTGTCCCCGCTCTGCAAAACCTGGCCACTCATAAGCAAAGGATGAGTGTTTGATGATTTTTTTCGCGACAAGGAACACGATTGTGTTTTGGATGCATTAAATTGAACGAGATTTTTGACGCCCCAATCCAATATCAAATTGAGATCCTGTGAAAGAGATATCTGCATCGCTCTGCGTTTGCTTTCCAAGTCGGGTTGAGAGATTGGTTTGGGAACCTGAAAAGTGGAGTGAAGGGTACTATCGTCAGCATAACTATGAATGGTTAATTTAGCTCTAAACAAATTTTAATTTGTAAGACCAGTGGTGGCGTGGGACGCATCTTAGCTAATATTATTGACAAAAAATGTACGTCACTGACTTTTTGCAACTTTTATATTAATTTTTTCGGATGAAACACCTAAAAATACAACTTCTTTGTGTCGTCATATTTTTAATAAGCTGGCTTAGTTTTCTACAAAAAAAACGCTGAACTGCATGGTCCTGGACCATATAAGAAACATTGGGGCATTTTTTTTTAACTGAGTGAAATAACTTCTTATTAGCAAATATGTAATAAAAACAACAAATTAATTAAATAGCGTTTATATCTAGTCTAACATATTTTACTAAAAAGAGTTTTAGAAATTTTTAAGTTTTTTAAACCGATTAACATCCTATATCTTGAGAACAAACAATTTGAGGACCCATGTTCATATTTACCTTTCTTTTTTAAAAAAATAGCTTAGGACTATGCACTTTAATTTTTTTACCGCAATTAGAAACACCATGTATACCTAGGTCATCGGACAAGCAAAGAAAATTATCAAAAAAAACTTGCTTTCTTACCTTAGGGTCTACACTTCTCTTAATAGCATTAATTAAATCTGTTCGAAGGGTCTCCATTTGATGGAGCCCAATTCTAGGAACTACATCTTTGCCTATTACTACGGAAACTGTAAATTCTTTGGTATATTCTACTGCAGGAGCTGACAATAGACCACCTGGTGGCGAGTAGCAGAAACACTGTAGAGAGGAATTCTGTTGACGCATGAGAATTCCTAAAATGCTTGCTGTTCCTAAAATTTTAATAAATTAAAATAAATTACATACCTATTAACAAAGAAAAAATATAAAATAATATTAAATTCAACTGGGTAGTCTTAGGCTGTGTTTATGTCGGAGAGGTTTTGAGCGAGGTTAGCAGCGCGGCTCGACCGAAGCATTCTTATGTTGCTGTACCATAAAGATGATTTTGTTCAGCCGCGCCGCTAACCGAGGTCCTCGTCACTCCGACATAAACACACCCTTAGTACCGTTACACATGTATCGGGTCGGAATCGGCCGATATCGGTTAGCCGATGGCTTTGAGATAGTATGCGAGCTTTCACACGTGTCGGACGATAGACGGGTATCGGGCGATATTGGTTTGACACCGGGCGCGCTCACTACAAGACCGATTGCCGGCCGGTTCTTGGGACACAATACCTAATGCGAGTTTTCACACGTCATGCGGCATGCGGCAGTCGTCCGGTAGGTTGATTATTTAGAGGTTATCGCGAGTCGAGATGGCAGGTAATATTTATAGTGATACTGAATTAATTATTACTTCGGTGGAAGCCTGTTTTATGGGACAAAACGCTAGCGGTATATAAGGACGATTGTATGTACCCAATAAATTCTACGCTTTTGTAAATGTCGATGCCTTCGTCGATGCAATAGCCACATTGCCATAATACATCTTCGATCCATTATACACAAAAAGTTCAGTATCTAATGCTCATTCCTCGATTTTATTTGCACCAAATAGGTCAGTAACCGGCATAAAACCGGCTACATGTGAAATGTTGGTACCCGATTTCTGACCGATATCGGCCGATTTCTACCCGATACGTGTGTAACGTGGCTTACACAATGTTGGTAAGAAAATTTAAAAGCAGATTTTACATCAATAATGTAAAAAAATCATGTAAACATGGATACGGAAATACTAGGGTTTTGTGATACGTGGTGTTTAAACCATTGGGTTAATTTGAAATCTAAGTCTTGTATACATTGCTTGTCTATATTCAGGACCCCCTCCCAACTTTTTAAGCTTTTGGTATTTTATTTTTTCATGAAAATTTAAGGACTTTAGTGAGACAACATAAACCAAATATAAATGTCAAATTGGCACAAGGACTTTATATTATAGTGATTTTTGGTACACTTAGATAAGAGTCACTTTTATATACTAATTTTTTTCTAAATCACCTATCTATACCGGGCGTTTCTCACAGGTTGTTTCCCCTTGTAACTTTTTTACCTTTTAACATAGAAAAATGAAATATGATATATCGATATTTGACCTAGTTTTGAATTGATTGATCTATTCACTTATTTTCTATTACTTCTGGTTAAACCGTAAATGACTGCTTTTTTAAAACTGTAAATGTCACTTCTGGTATATTTTATCTTATTTCCATAGAACTTGACATTTTGAATACAATGCACATGTCATCCTTTGGCATTTCTGCTCTCAAAAATTTATTTTTTAAAATTCAAATATAGAGTGGCATGAGTAAACTAAAACGGTTTATTTTAACTCAAGTAGCTATAGAATCAAAAATGCCTTTACTTATAATTTTTATTTTAAAACCATTTGCCTAGGTAAATGCATTTGCCGTGGTTCTTTTAGGTAAATTACTGAGATAAATTTGATAATACATTAGGCATACACTGTGTTTTGCAGACTACAGTAAAAATCAGAACCACGTGTAATTTGATTGGTTCGAAGCGCTATAGATGGTTCATTCAAAACTGTCACTTTGGGGCGGTCATGGTTAGTTTTGGTTAGTTAAATCTTTTTTCTTAATTAGCTTTATTAGAAAAATAAAAAAATATATTTTACTTACCATAACTAACCATGGCCGCCCCAATCGTGACAGTTTTGCATGACCCTCTGGTTATGCAAATATTTCTATTTCCATTTGCCTCAAAATTGCTGGGTAATTGACTAGGCAAATAGCATTTAAAAATAAATATACACCATTTGCCCAGGCAAAAGGCATTTGCCTAGGCAGGAGCCATTTGCCAAAAATAACCATTTGCCTGCGACATATATACAGAAATTTACCGAACAAGGGGAATAAGAAAAAGTCAGAAAGAATTAGAAAAAGATTTAAAAGAATTAAGCTGAAGTAGTGAAGTTAGGTAAAGAGTAAAAGTTTTAGTTCTGCTGGTATGGGCTCCTACCAGTTCGGGGGATGTCCGTACTAGCTTAATTTAGTTTAATTAATAATACCAAAATAGTTTTTTATGGTCCACCGGTTTCATGGTTCCATATGGTATATTAGTCCCAATGACGTAAAGTGGTCCCTGTGTAATTAAAAACACGTCACAATACCTACATTTATAAATTGATGCAGAATTTCTCCTAAATTTTCTTACCAATATTTTGTAACCACCCGTATAAATACCAAAAAATAAACATTTGTTACCTGCTCCTAAGGAATGTCCAACTATGACTATTTCAAAATCTTTGGTCCCTTTTTCAGGGTTTCTCTGACCGGGCTTTTTCCAGCAATTGTTCCTGTTCAATTTTCTCTAAAATATATTGGGCCGCTTGAACCATACCTTTGTGTCCAGTCCATTCTTCCTTTGGCGGATCCAAGGGTATAGTTTCACTTTCCGCGTTTAGGTCCGTCAAAATATCCTACAAAATTTTATACAGGGTGTGTGGCGGTTAAATGAGTAAAGTTCTAGTACTTTTTCGCTGAATAATGTGCTGACAACCGAAAAACAATGAAACAATTGGTTAAAATTTTAACAGAAGATAGGGAATAGCCCAAGGATTAAAACCCATACCGAATGAAAGGGCGCTAAAACCCTGGGAGTGGAAATGTTTTATTACATTTTAACCACAATAATCAATAGGAAATATATTCCTAGTAAAAATTTTTTTGTAACACTTATATTTTTTAAGTATTTGCGATTAAAAGTAACAATTTTTTGATAAAAAAATTAATGGTTTACCACACGGAATAACTTGAAAATTATGCATTTATTCAAAAACACGGTAAAAGCAAAATTTTGGGTCTTAAAAAGTTAAAGTAAATTATTTTATTATAATGTTTTTATGACCAATACGAACTAAGGTTCAGAGTGTAAATTGTTAGCTTTTTTGTCAAATGAAAAATTTTATGTATTAAAAGTCAAATAATTAAAAATGCTGTATTTTTCAAGAAAAATGTGTTTAATCTTTTTTAAAGTTTATAATCAAACTTAAAAAAATAATCTCTAGCATGTAAATTAAGTGAGGTATGATAAATATAAGGTAAGTAACTAATTTTTCTACGAAAAAATCTATAAAAACAACCCCCTAACTAACCACCTAATAAAAGCTGACCTTCATTCTTTTACAATTCCCTTTATACATGTAATAATAAAGTCTAACCAATTTAAAATGCATATTTTAAAAATATTATATAGATTATTATGCTCGAAGTGTCCTATTCGAATTTTAAAATTGTAAAAATTGTTTTTTACTTTAAGCCTATATTTTCCTGAAATTAGGCATTTAAAATTCTTGGGTGTATTATAAAAACATGTATAAAGAGAATTGCAAAAGGTGAAGGTCAATTTTAATTGGGGGTATTTAGGGGGTTACCTTAAATGATTTTTCGTAGAAATAATTGGATACTCTTTTTATGCTAAAAGCATCTTTTAATAAAGAAACAGGAAGGCCCAATTGACTACTTCAAAAAGATTTTTTCCTAACATATGCAGCATTTTCCCGTTATTTGATTTTAAATCTGTCAAATTTTACATTTAAGAAAAAAGCTAACCATTAACATGCCGGATCTTGGTTTGTATTGGTCCTAGAAAAAATATAATAAAGCAATTTTGCTTGTCTTTATAAAATCTACAATCTTGCTTTTAAATTTTTTATTTTTTTAAATACAATGCATAATTTTTGAGTTATTCGAGAAAACTCTATAAAAAAGTCGATTTTTGTGTCAAAAAATTATAAAAAAATTGGATTTACAAAAAATATATAAAAACCTTTTTTTGCTTAAAATTACTTTCCAAATCAACTCCTGTTAATAAAATGCAATAAAAAATGTCCACCCTCTATGGGGGCTGGCAACCCCCAGGGTTTTGTCGCCCTTTGAGACGATATGGGTTTTGATCATTGGGCTATTAATTTTCTACCTCCGATTAAAATTTCAAATTAATCAATGCACGCCAAAAATTGCGTGAAAAGCTTAATTTTCTGTACTATTTTTAGTTTTTTTTTAAACTTTAACTTACCTTCATAGAGAGCGTTCCTCTAATACTAATAACAATTTTTTTCCTGTCATAATCTAAGGCAACAAAAAATGGCGTTTCACCGACATCTACATGGTAAGTAACATAAATAATTTCAATATCTCCTAGATCCGTTAATTTTTGCAAAGCTGCATAGTTGCATTGGCAACAGTTGTCTTCGACAACTTCAGCTTCGTGTTCCGAATGTTTTCGACATGGAAAGCAGCAACAATGGAGTCCTAGAATAATTGATGATGTTGTAAATATTATGCTTGGTTTGGTTTGAAAATATTGGTAAAACTTGATTAATGATTATTTCGCAAGTTTTCATGGATTTACACATTTTTAGTGGTATATATATGATGAAATTTATTATCTATTCCCGAATCCTAGGATTGAATTTAACTTTATTATACACTTCTCAGCAAAATTATCGCACATTCTCTATTTTTTCCAAAAGCTCTAATACAAAAATACGTCTAATGAAGATTTTTTAATACAAAATACAGTAAAAGTAAAAAAAAATCTTTTAGTACCTGTACAAAGATGGCAAGCACCAGTTTTATTCATCATAACATAAACGGGCCATCCGTAGGCCTTAACAGCAAAGTGAGCAAAATGCATAACAGTTTGGAATAATTCTAAATCGGCTCCTTCTTCGTGCAACGAAAGGAATTGTGTTCGTGGTGTTACGGCTACACCAGAAAGAAATTCGTAAGTATCATTTTTTCTCTGAAATAGAAAAAATTAAGATAACTCTAGCTTAAAATAACAATTGTATGTTATTTTTACTGTAATATTGCAATATTTAAGCATACAATTCACAGTACTATGAACTAAATTTGGATTGGGACACCAAAAACCTTGTCCAGGTTAGTTTCTTAAACATACAATACTGATTATTATTATAACGGGTAAATTGTTTCAATATCTAAAAAAATGGCGTTTTGTACAATTTTTTACATTGTTGAGTTTATTCGATGAAGGACGTTCGATTATCTTACAGAAGAGCTTCCTTCTCTTGCTTACTTATAATCTGTAGGACATTTAGTGCCCTTTAATAAAAAAACAAACATTATGTTTTCCATAGCAGCTCCCAACAAAGAAACATTTATTGCCAGGTTTATGAATCCCTTTGGTTAACTATCTTCATCTTTATCAAAACCCATTGAAAAAAATAAGGAATTTAACAAAAATTAAAGAAAAATAAATAACGGTCTATTTAGGGTCGGGAAGGGAAGGGGGGCAATATGGTTTTTCTAGATTTCCGGCAAAAACTATGAATTGGAAAAAGTCGTCCATTTTTCTCAAAGAGACTCTTTAATATGATAAGTAAAGAGTATAAGACAAACTCGAAGTCTGGGTCTTAGTCAAATACCATATATTTTAAGACAAACGTGTGTAACACGTAACGTTTGTCTTAAAAATATATGTTATTTGGCTAAGACCCAGACTTCGAGTTTGTCTTCATACTTTTACTTAAAAAACTATGAGTCTTTTAGAAAAAAGATAAATCGCAAAGTTGTAATATAATGATCTACAACTTTTTTTACGTTTTTTATTTTTCTTTTAGAAAAAATAACTTATTTTAAAAATTTGATGAAAAGGTACCTTTGTATGTCCCAAATACACTGTTATTATTTTGGTTTGAAATAATAATTTTCTTATAGTATTTTGCCTTAATATCGAAAAACACCCTTATTTTTAATCAAAAATACACGTATCAAAATATTGGCATTTTCAAAAAAAACGGTTTTGTTAGCTAAAATTTCTACTTTCTAATGGTGTATAAAAATATACATCACTGTAGTAAATTAACTTAGAAAATGCAAAAAAACTTGGTTTGGGTTTTTTTAAATAGTTTTTAGACCAGGATCGATAATTTTCGGAAACAAAAAAAAATATGGTAGAATAAAATCTATGGAAAAATGTGGAGAAATAAATATTAGTTTAAAAACTAAAAACACGCTTTCATATGCAACCGAACTAAAATTAGAAAATAATTTTTCATTACAAAGAGTTTGTCACTTCAGAATAAAAGCGTGGGGTGCTTAATATATTAAATGTTATCATTATTCCTATTTGCAAATATCTATGAGGGAAAAGTTATGAAAAAATAGTAAAATGCACCCCACGCTTTTTACTCTGAAGTGACAAACTCTTTGTAATGAAAAATTATTTCTAATTTTAGTTCGGTTGCATATAAAAGCGTGTTTTTTTTAGTTTTTTAAACTATTATTAATTTTTCACTTTTTAGTTCGATATATCAATTAGTTTTTAAAAATAAATGCTCCAGTTTATTTACTAAAAATTCCTTCGCCATTTTGTCAAGAGTAGTATTAGGACACAGAGGATCTGTAAAGGAATTTATTTATCCTGGCGGTCCTAATCAGGATAACGGGATACTATTTTTAAATTATTGCATTGTCATCGGTCCTTGATACGTGTGCAAAGTTTCAAAGAAATTGAATCGCTGGAAGTTGGTAAAAATTAGGCTCAAAGATTCCGTTACATAGATAGATAGATAGATAGATAGATTAGTTACAACCCAAGCTAATAAAAGCGTGTTAAAAAATATTTGATTTATTTTTTTCTAAGTTTTGGAAATATGACCATATAAATCTAAAAAAATAGATATAGGCACTAAGATTTGGAGGCTCATATTTTCGAAGAAGTTTCTACAAAGGTGTTAAACTCTTAAGGTTTTTAAAATATCTTTTTATTGGTAATAAATTATACAGGGTTGGATGTAATACAAAAAGCAACTTTGTGTTATAACTTTAAAATAAAAGTCAAGGAAAAAAATATAGGTACGCCACTGAATTTGACGTAAAATTCCTAAAACTTTTCTATTTACATTAGCCTAAATTGACAAAGTTTAATTTAAAAATCAAAATCGAGATTGTGCAATCGGATTTGTTCTATTTCTTTTAGATTTTACTATACCCTGCAAGGTCAGCGATAACCCTGTATACAATACATGAATTTGTTTATTTCACTTCGCATATGCAATGGTAGGGAGCAAGAGGGAGATTTCCGGGATTAACTACAGCGCGGCAGATTAATATACCGGAGGATACCTTGTACCTCCACCAAATATAAGCACCATATACAGGGCCGCTCATAAAAACAAAACTATATCCATCAGAAATTGTTAAGCGCGTCAGATTAAGATGTTGAGGTAAGTTAATTACATGCCAAACAGTGTATATTCCACTACTCTGACAATTTGAGAGTGACGTAAATGAAACAGAGGGCCACAAAGAAAAACGTCAAATTTACATTTTCGAGCATGGCTATATTTTAATTGTGAAAAAAATAATTCAGGAATAACGAATAATATAATTATTATCCGGATACAACCCAAATGATTTCCATAAGCCGAAATAATAAGTATATTTTGACATATTTAAAAGTCTACAGCCACTTTCTCCCACCGATAAGAAGGTAAACATTTTATAACATTTTTTTCTTCTTATCATCTAAGCTTTGCAACCCAATAGGTCTCTATGACGCTCAAGTAAATCCACATTTGGCATCGTGGGCTCCCCTACTACAAACATTTTTACGTTTTGTAGTTGTACGATTCGCACTTGTCTAGCAAAAGTAAAGACGGTGTTATAGTAGGAGAACTAGTGCACCCTTTGAGTAACGTTGGGCCTGTAAGGCTAGACAATTTAGTATAGTAATGAGTTATAGCATGCTAAGCACGACAATCATCACCTGGCAGGTATCAGCCCTGCACATCATCAACCTGTATATTTTTGAACGAAAAATATAAGACAAAAGAAAAAAACTTAGAGCTGTAAGCTTGAAGTGTTTTTAGGCTGCCAGGGTAATCTAAAAGGTGTGGCTGATTTGATGGCCATATTTCAAAAGGAATAAAGTTAGATATACTTAATGTGTTATTTTTTAAAGCTCCTTTTAAGATCTTTTAGTGGTAATCTTATATAGAGGGTGCCTCATTAAAAAAAAAACTTTTTTCCACCCTGTATATTATCACCAGTATCACCGTTAAAAGAGCTTTAAGAAACCACCACATTAGGTACATCTAACTTTATTCGTTTTAGAAATATGGTCATCCAAATCAGCCACACCTTTCAGTTGGCAGGTGCTTGTGCTCATCGAAAACGCCTGTATTTTCATCAATCATAGAAAAATTTTAAGCTTACAGTTCCAAGTTTTTTAATTTTTTTACTTTTATAAATATAAAGGGTGATCATGTGCAAAGCTGATGCTTGCAAGGTGATGATTGTAGTACTAAGCATGGTATGACTCATTACTATACAAATTTTTAGCCATATATGCCCAACGATACTCGAATACTGAGACTTTTATAATAATACAATATTGTTACCTGTTCAACAATTGCTTTTCTTTTCAATTTTTTGAAACTTTCTTAACAACACCAATCCAACAACCACATCCGAAGGCACAACATCTAAATCTCTAAAAAATCTGAAAGCAATCGTGCAATATCGGCAAACGAATTTCGATTTCTATCGGAAGGTGCTGAGCAACAAAGAGGAAGCGACATCTGTTTTGCCAACTATCTTGGTAAGCTCGTAATACTTTCCTGGAAAAAAAAATGTTTTGTTAGCCAAGAAACCTCTTAATCGATTAAAGTTAAAATCTTTACACTGCCAATAAAACTATAATATTTCCTTGCATTATGTATAGAGTAAATAAATATTGTATAATAAGTAAAACCTGCCGCTTAAAACACTTACCATAAACTATAATGCTACACGGTATTTCGTTAAGGGTGGATAGGAAGCACATCTCAGGAAGTAATAGTCGGAGAATAATGATAAAAAAATCCTTTAAAAAAATTAACTATAAGAAACCGCTGGAAATTATTTTAAGTTCCTAACTATACTGCTAGTGTGGGTGTGTAAAAATATATTTTGTTTTGGAAATCACCCAGTATAATTTAAATAAAAACAATATTACCATATTATTGCTATTAGAATTCTGCATTTTTTTTATTGTTTACCTTATCTTGTAGGGCGTAAGATAAGGGGTGTAGGAAAGGGTAAGTTCTACGGTTTGTAAATGCTTATAATTTTGGTTTGCCTTAACAGACCTTGACAAGCTTGGTTGTGTTTTAAAGAAGAAATTTTGGTGATTAAGAACAAAGTCCACCCTAGTCACATTGTCTTTTGTTGCTCCCGCTGGAAGACGCTGTTTAGGAAGTTTAGGTATTTAATTTTTTTTTTTAATTTTAAATGGAATGCTTTAGTTATTTTATTTTGAATGAAAACCTACTTAAATTTAAAACAAAAAATCCAGAAACTACATCCTAATGTCTTTATTCATTTAAAAGTTACTGCAAATACAACTTTTTTACTAAATTTGTTGAAAACACAATCGGATTTTCAAATTTTTGTGTTCAAGTGTGTCATGAAAAACACAAACATATTCTTAAACTTTATCTTAATAATAATTTTATCAATAAAATTACTAAAAGTATTAAAATAATAGTATTAGTTTTTATTATATTAACAGAATTCACAAAATTAATATCAGCATTTACCTATTTAGAAAAGCAATAAGGGTCTCTCACGTCGTTTAAAAAAATAGTGTCATTTTCGGGTCTTTTTTTTCACTTTGTTTCAAATTTTAATTTTGCTACCCAACTTTAAGGCGTAATAAAGTATCTACTAACAATCCAAAACAATAATAACATTTTACCAATATTACCATTATTATTACATGGATTTGCAAAACCTAGGTAATTTTAAATATTAATAAAGGAGCAAAGGTTCTTGTTGGTCGCCTCGGTAATAGTAATGTTTTTATTTCTGTTATTAGTATTATATTAATTATAATAACACTTAATATTATATTTATTAATAAATTTGAAAATTTAATTGTTTTCCAACAAATTTATTAAAAAAACGTTCTTTTGCAATACCAAAAAAATAAATAAAAATATTTACATGGAGTTTCTTAATTTTTTGTTGCAAATTTATTAGGGGTTTCGTTTTTAATAAAATAACTATAACATTCTATTTAAAATTGTAAAGAAAAATTTAAACTCCCTAAACTCTTCAAACAGCGGAACCAACAAAGCCAATATGACCAGGGCTATTTTTTTTTTTAATCAGCAAAGGTTTATTTTTAAAACAAAACCGTGTTTGTTAAATTCTGTTTCAGGAAACCAAAATCATGAACCTTTTAACCAGTAGCCCTACAAAAAAGAGATAAACCATTTTTGTACACGACTATCGCCATTACGTACCCTAGTGTTATGAATAAGGAACTTAAAAATTATTTCCAATAGTCGATTTCCTTAAAAGGATTTTTTCCCAATGCCTTACGACTATTACTCGCTGTCATATGCTACCTATCCACCCTTGATAAAATGCCATGTACAGGGTGTCCCATTTTGGTTGTCCCTTATGGGAAACTTGGAAACCATAAGAGATATTAAAAATCCGATACCCCATCCTCGAGCTCTTTTTGGAGAAAACATTTATGGTAAAAACAGATCATCGCTATCGCGAAGCGTTTCAGAGATACAGGGTGATTCTCGATTTTTCACTTTTTGAAAAGGTCCTGTAGCTTTGTTGTTATTACAGATACGAGAAAACTAATTGCACATTATACAGACACTTTTTTCCGTAGAATCCAGTGGCGTAGCCAAAAAATTTTTGAGCTGTCATTTTTGACATATGACCCAAACATGTTTTTTTTTATTAGGGACACCCTATAAATGATTAGGTAATTAAATTGCTTGTTTTTTCTGATTAAAATAATATATCATAGTAGGTGGTTTAATAAATTTTTTACGTCAAATATTGGAAAAATTATGATTTTAAAGACGCATTGCGGCTTCTATCTGTTTTTAAATTGTTTTATATTTTTGTTTTAAAAGGAATCTGTCATCCCTTAGCTCAGGAGACATTTCCGTAGAAAAAAACAAAAAATTAGTTTACAACAACAATAATAAACAAGTTATATTAATTAAACTTAAAAATTTATCAAGTTTTTTTTTAATTTTTGATTTTTATTTATTTTTATTTTTTATGAATTCTCCATGTCAACTTTACCAATAGAGCAAAAAAAAAAATATTTAAAGTCCAAAAAAAAAACGAAAATTTTTTGACACACCCTGTATAACTTTGATTTTTATTTTTTTATACAACATTATCATACTAATACAGTACCAAAATTTTTTTGCTTCAAATTCATAAATAAGGACGCTATGAATTTTTAAATTTAAACATAAAAATAATTATTTTTAATTTTTGGGACACACTGTATCATTTATATATATATAATAATATTCTTCCTTATCATATATATTATCCACCATAATTTCATCCTTATATATTCATAAATAAAATTGTAGGAAATTTTTAAAGTTAAAAATAAAAAAAATCATTTTAATTTTTGAGACACCCTGTATCATTTTTTTATGTATAATAATATTTCTCACCATCACATTTATCAAATACCAAAATTTCATCCCTTTATTTTCATAAATAAAATTGTAGGAAATTTTTAAATTTTAAAATAAAAAAAAATTATTTTAATTTTTTGAGACACCGTGTATCATTTTATTATGCGTATTAATAATCTTCTACATCATAATATATTATTTACCAAAATTTCATACTTATATATTTATAAATAAAGTGGTAGGAAATTTTTAAATTTTAAAATAAAAAAATGCGTCTTTAAAATCATAATTTTTCCAATATTTGACGTAAAAAATTTATTAAACCACCTACTATGATATATTATTTTAATCAGAAAAAAACAAGCAATTTAATTACCTAATCATTTATAGGGTGTCCCTATTAAAAAAAAACATGTTTGGGTCATATGTCAAAAATGACAGCTCAAAAAATTTTTTGGCTACGCCACTGGATTCTACGGAAAAAGTGTCTTTATAATGTGCAATTAGTTTTCTCGTATCTGTAATAACAACAAAGCTACAGGGCCTTTTCAAAAAGTGAAAAAATCGAGAATCACCCTGTATCTCTGAAACGCTTCGCGATAGCGATGATCTGTTTTTACCATAAATGTTTTCTCCAAAAAGAGCTCGAGGATGGGGTATCAGATTTTTAATATCTCTTATGGTTTCCAAGTTTCCCATAAGGGACAACCAAAATGGGACACCCTGTACATTGCATGTTAATAAATATTTTATATTTTATAGGGGTATATATCCACGAAAAATATGTCAAGCAATTTATTTATTAGGGTCAAATGACTGTGGCCATATCGCTGGAACGTCAAATCAGCTATTCCATAGATTAGTAACATTGCCTTGTCAGCTCCTTCCATTATTAGTCATTAGATAATCTATTTCGTATTGATTTCTCATTTAGATTTTATAGGGTTTCTCTCTAACCGAAAAATAGTCAATTTACAATTTTTACCATTGACAATTTCTTATTTTACAATAGGGTTTTTTACTAATTCTAGTAATAGTTCGAGAACTCAGGCCCTTCACGGACGTCACTTATTCTCTCAGAAATAAAATACAGGGTGTGTCACAACTTATCCGACAAAGTTTCAGGGCTAATTCTACATTGGAAAATATGGAAAAACTTCATTTAAACAATGACGTAAACGTCTTAGTTTTGAACTACAGGGTGTTAAAAATTTTAAAAATTATAATTGTTTTCATAATAACTTTTATACCAATTGAGATATTTTTAAAAAACTTTGGGGACGTCTTCCATGAACCAAAACATATTTTTTGGCATACAAGAAAAAAAATAATTATTACCTCAGTGTCGTCCATGAGGGGTTTAAGGTTAATATTTTTATTAAAAAAATGAGTACGCCACTGCATTTTCTAAAATAAAAATATTTTTACTTCTTTCATTTGGAACAAATTTGAATTCTTGACTTTTTTCATTTAATGCACGGTTTTCGCGTAAATAAATTAAAACCAATTCTCGGCATGGTCATTTTGTATAGATACGATCAAATTCTTGAGTAAAAAAATTAACTTTCTTTTTTATTTTTAAATTCTACCTAAGTGTGACATGAGAAAACTTAAGGTGTTAAAAAATATTTTTTAAACATTTTTAACAACCTGTAGTTCGAAAACTAGGACGTTTAGGACAAATTTTTATATGAAGTTTTTTTTTATGTTTTTAAGTAGAATTAAAAATAAGAAAAAGTATTTTTTTTGCTGAAGAATTTGATCGTATCGATATGAAATGACCATGCCGAGAATTGGTTTTATTTATTTACGCGAAAACCGTACATCATAAAAAAAAAGTCAAGAGGATCAAATTTGTTCTTAATCAATGAGAATTAAAATGATTATTTTTATATTAGAAAAATGCAGTGGCGTACCATTTTTTTTTTAAAAATATTAACCTTAAACCCCTCATGGACGACACTGGTAATAATAATTTTTTCTTATATGCCAAAAAATGTGTTTTAGTGCGTAGAAGGCGTACCTCAAATGTTTTAAAAATATTTCAGTTGGTATAAAAGTTATTACGAAAAGAACATAATTTATTTTAAATTTTTAACACCTCTGTAGTTCAAAGACTAAGACGTTGTTTATATGAAGTTTTATTCATATTTTTCAATGTAGAATTAGCACTGAAAGTTTGTCGGATAAGTTGTGAAACATCCTGTATATCAAATAATGTAGTGTTAGTATAAACCATGCGTGTATGCATATTTCTAGCTTGTGCCGACGGCCAATTTACAGGTACCAGGTGCAAAGTTGATAAAATAGTATTTATTTTTCTTAAAATTGCAGTGCTAATGAATTTTAGAAAATTTTATTAAAAATGTATTAAATAATACTGCTAGACTCATTTTGGCGGCCACAATTTATACCAGATGCTTTAAAGTGTCCAAAAAAAATAATGTATCTTGACTTAAAATCTCAGTCCTAATTATTATATACAGTGTGTCTAGTAAATAGGAAATTTTTAATTCTAAACATTTTTGTTTTAATTTGCGATATTAGCAAAAATACAGGTACTTTACCCTCGAGCATCAATTACATTTTTGGCTAAACCTCGTAGATGACTAACACAATTTGATATCTGACGATTGTATTTTAGGTTTGGGACTATGCAAAACTTTTTATGAAGAGTAACTTTTTATCGTAAAATTAATAAGAAAAAAGTTTCCCATATGATGCCAACTTCCGTAGGCACACTGTGTAATACTTAGAGAACAAATTAAATAATTTTTGCAAGCAGCCAGACCAATTAGAGGAGCCTAACATTTCCCTGGACAAACACAAAAGCCGATTAGATTTTAGCAAATTGTATATGTAAAACTATTTACAATCACGATCGCGTTCATACACATAGCAAGCCTTTGTGTGTGTCTGGGAAAATGTTAGTACCCTCCAATTGGTTTGGATGCTTAAAAAAATATTAAATTAGTTTTCTAAGTATTATATATAAAAAAAGACTAAGTTTTAAGCAAATTTATATTATTTTTTTTGGAAGTTTTAAAGCATCTGGTATTAATTATGGCTGCCAGAATGAGTCTGCCAGTATAAATTATGAATTTTTAATAATATTTTTCTACATATACATAAAAATCAGCACTGAGATTTTAAGAGAAGTAAGTGCTATTTTTATTTACCTTTAGCACCTGGTACCTGCCTTCGTTTCAAGCTAGAAGATAGATATACATACACGCATGGTATATACTAACACTACGTTATTTGATATATTTTATTTCTAAGAAAATAAGTAACACTAGGGGCCTTGGGATCTTGCTTTATAATTAAATAGTGCTTTTTATCCTTTTATATTTTAAAAGTCGCACGAAATGGGATGTACTTCTTTAAAGGTTAAAAGGAAACCCTTAAAAAATTAGTGCAAATATAGTATATTTCCTAACTTGTTCTACAAGTGCCACTTTTCCGCACGCGAGTGCTGTTGACCGAATGACACGTAGCGGAGTTCGGTCAAGCAGTCAAGTGCGCAAAAGGCACTTTGGACAGTTAGGAACGCTATTTTCTTTAAATTTTTCTTTTCTGGTAAATGTACAATTTGTGGCATTTTGCAGGTTAATAGCGGATTAAAGAAGTTTTTTTTGTGGAAATATTGATGTCTGTTGTGTGTTTCTTCCACCACTACTCTTCCGCATTACTGCGGAAAAGTAGTGAGGAAAACTTTTAGAACTAAAATACATGCGAAAGAATAAACTTTCTCGCACATTTTTGGGTGGGAAAAAATATTTTTAATTACCGACTCGTTAAATTGCCTAATAAAACAGTAGATAATTTAATAAAACATAAATGTATTAGATAAAGTGATTTTTAAAATAAAATAAAACAAATATCTCAAAATTACTTAGAAATTGTACATTGCCATAATATTTTTTTTAATGTTTTCATCATCTTTTATTTTATATATTTATTATATAATATCATAATTCATTAAAGTACAATAAACTTTTGTGAGTTAAAAACTATTGTTAACATTCTTTCCTGTCAAAAAATCATATACTGCTAATTTTTTATTTAATAATTGTTATTACACGTGATAAATTATAACTGACTCAATATCTAACCTAGTTAATAAATATACAAGGCTCTAAAAACGTTTAATTTGTTTAACGGGTAGACCCTTTCTTTTAAATAAATTTTTATTTTTATTGTAATAATAAAATATTTCAGTTATAACAAGTTTTTATTATTTATGGCAAAAATATATCAGAATGTCTTAATATCAAACATTAAAAAAGTAAAATACAAAAGATTTGCGTATGACTTAAAAACAAGATTTACGTTAAAAAAATTGCTTTGTTTCGTACAGAGACTCCAAGAACCACAAAATTGACTAATAAAAACTACTTTCATTTTTCTTTATACCAATTTCCGATATAAGCAAAAATAGAGGTTTTACTCTTTAGCGAAAATTATAATTTTGTCCAAGATGTCTGATAAAATTCGATATCTAATGGTTGCTTTCTAGAATTTGTAGCATGCAGAACTTTTATAATTAATAACTCTTTTTCGTAAAATTAGTAATAAAAAAATTTCCCATATGACGCTAACTTACGTAGACACACTGTATGTAAATAAAATTTAAAGGGTAAGTTTTATTAAACTTACCTTGTCTTGATTAAAATATAAATTAACCTTATTAGAATATAAATTTTGTTGGGTTTATATAAAATTTTTAATATTAATTGTCTATTTAATTTTAATATTATATTTTTATTTGATAACTTGCCGAATATTTCTTGGTCGATTTTAAAAATTTTGGAGTTCCCAGTATAAAACAAAACCTACTTTAAAAAATAATTCTTGTTTTTTTACATTATTTTCCATATAATACTTTCTAAAAGATTAAAATTTTTGGTTAATTTGTGCAATTGTGAAGTCCATCCGACGACATACTGTATAATTAAAGTTGCAGTTTTATTATTTAAAGAAATTTTATCCTAATATTATTTATTATAATGATAAACCTTAGTTTTAAATTTATATCGTAAAAAAATACCTATAAAATTTACCTAAAAAATCATTTTCACACTTTATACTTGTATGAAGCGCAATTGTTTGTTTATTTTTCTCTCGAAAAATAAATTTGTTATAAAAGATATATAATAATTAAAAATATCAGTTAGTTTTTTCACATTATTTAGAGGCAAATATCCTAAATTTATTGTATTGTAAATATTTTGTGAGAACTAATACCTTTGGTTATGAATGACATCATAGTATGACTGGTAGGTTTATTATAAATAAGAAGTAGGAAGGTTATTAAGTTAGTTAATTGAAAGTTTACCTAAAATTAACTTAAAACCTATAAAAAGCCTAATATTTAGGTTAAAATAAATATTAAAATCGGCACCTACCCATTAACTTTGATAATAATAATATTACCAAACATACGAAACATACCAAACATAGTCCTGAATTATATTTAAAATATAATTTAGATATAATATATAAATTTAATAATAAACATACTGTCATTTATTACTTTGAAATATTAAGTAAAAAATAAAATTAAAGTTTTCCAATTTAGGTGTCAGAATCTAGTTTACAGTTTAATTTTTCTACACCAGGTGATATTATTAATATTAAATTTATTTTTTTTTATTCTTGTAGCTGTTTATTATTTAAAGTAAGGTGTAAAATTAACCCTTTTAAATCTCTATAAAATTTTTAACCCAGTTTAAAAGTAGCAAAATGTGTAAGAAAGGAGCGGTCTTATCAGATATCCGACACGGTCATCCTACTTTTGTCACAAAATAATACTTTTCAGCGTTTCTTTATTAGTTTCCATCGATTTTGGGTTGGGGTTTTAGGGTTTATTGTGGGTGCGAACTTGGGTGGGCCTAAAAAGTAGGTTAATTTGAGAAAAGGGTATTAGAACGTTCCTTTATTATTTAAAAGGCTTCTCCTAGAAATAAAATGAGATGTTATGTTAAATTCTAAAACAAAACAAAATCAATTTCATAAGTTTTTTGTTTTAAACTACAAATTTTGTTCTCTTATAATATTCTCCTCTCTTCTAATATATTTCTTTTGTGTCCGCTGCAATAGGTCTTTCGAAACTAATAGGATTTAATTTTTTTCTTTTTTATTTAAAACAAAAAAATTTAGGTTTGTTGGTCCCTTGCAACACCTATCCTGGGACACATTGTATATTAGACATAGTCAAAAAAAATTTTTTTTCTTTGAAAAATATATAAAAAAATATTGTTTAAAGTGACAAAAAGTGTGGTGAAGGTTTGAGCCCTTAATATTAATATTAGGAGGTCAATCTTGGCGACTAACTAATATTTTTATTTATGCTAAACTTGCACTCCTTGCAATTGTTAGTCTTAAGCCGCGTTCAGACTTACAACACTTTGCCAAACATCCGTCCACACTAACCAACCTATTTGCGCGCTTCTTTGACACCAAAAAACCGACAAGCTCTGAATCACCGACAAATCATTCGTCAGGCCCTTGAAACGACGTGAATTCCGTCCAAGTCCACGTCCGGGCCATGTGGCGGGGTAAGCGGCGTAGAGCGGCACGGCGAATTGTTGCAAGTCTGGACGCGGCTTAAGAAACACATATTTTTAAAGAAAATTAAATTCTTCAAAAGGTCTTTTTGTCAAACTGTTGTCAAAGAAGACGTTTTAAAGTAATCGAACACTGAACTATTTCTTCAATTTCGTTTCTCAAGATTGGAACTTTGGTACTACTACAAGTAATAATATTTAAATACATCCAATACATAATATTAGAAATTGGATGCCCTACAAGAAAAGTCTCTTAACATGTTTTATAAATTCGCTCTTTAACCCTTTGCGGCCGGAATTATTTTTTTTTTTTTTAATATAGGATATTTGTGTTATTTTGCTTACCTTATGATATTTTAAGTACATTTTCAATTTTTTTGATATTTGGTTTTTTGGTTTAAGTATAGGAGCGTGTCTTCGCAGTGAAACCACTAGGAAACTAGGAAACATTTATTAAAAACAATATAACATAATATTTTATTTCTTGTGGAATTCTAAGAAACAGTTTTTCTTGTCTGATAGGCATAATCCGACATCACACCTAAAAATAACACAAAATTATATAAAAAGTATTTAATAAATATCTAGAATCGGTACCTGATACAGCTCCATCTTGACTTATGTGCTTCAGCTCTGGAACTACAAAAGGCGCATCTTCTCGGTTTGCCATGAACTGGCATATGTGCGCAAGAATCGTATCTAATTTCGTAGGGAACAGTGGTTTTGTAGTGCTTTGGTCCAAATGTAGATGGTCGTCCTTTTTTGCATCCACCTCCTCAGCACCAATCAAACCAAGTGCAACAGAAAGTCGGAAAATTTTTAGACTAATTAGAGCTTTAGAATCACTTCTTTTTTGAACAAAATGAAGGCATTTACCAAAGATACATCAACAAAATAGAAAAAATTCTATGCCACCATTTTTTGACTTTCTGTTTACGTCATATAATGATTTCAACATATCTAACTTGTCCACATATCCCATGTGTTCGTTATATCTCTTGACAATCTCTGGGCACGCCACTTCTTCAGAAGTTCCATCCTTTCGTTTGCGTTTAGTTGTTTCTGTTTTAGATGGATCAAGGTAATTACTCAAAAAAAGAACAGATCTATTATCCATCCATTTTAGACAGACTAGACTATCAGTGCTCACACGCCAATCGGACTCACCTCTTTTCAGGTATTTATCATCCTCCAAATCAGTTGGTAAATCTCTCCTTCCCTTTCTTACTGTACCACAGCCATATATCATTTCAGATTGTAGTTTCTTTGCTAGTTGGACAGAATTAAAATAGTTATCATAGTATACTCTATGACCCTTTCCGACAAGTGTTCTTGTTAGATCTTGTACTACTCTAGTTCCTAAATTTTTTCCGACACATTGCTTATTTTGCCGGTATAAATTTGAAATTCACAGGCGTATCCAGATTCGTCTGCCCTAATCCACACTTTATATCCTCTCTTTATAGGTTTGTTAGGCATATATTGCTTGAGAGAACTACGCCCCTTGAAGCGAATCATTGATTCGTCTATTGCTTGATTTTGACTGGGATCCAAGGATATTAGGAAAGTTTCAGAAAGTTTTTCTAAAAACGGACGCAACTTGTACAGTTTATCGAAATTTGGTGAGTCTCGCCCTGGTTGTAGCGAATTGTCATTCAGATGGAGGTGACCTAGTAGCCATGCAAATCTATCTCTGGTCATTACTGAAGCGACAAAATGATCTCTCACTTCGCCGCGGGAAGACCAATAATCACGGTAGCTGGGCAAAGTTTTTACGCCCATTATCAGATTTATGGCGATAAAAGATTTTACTTCTTTCAAATTTGTAGGTGTAAATGCATTTTGATTTCCACCAGATTTTTGAAGTGCATAAAGGTTGGTCTGGAAAACGATATGCTCTAGAAGACTCACTGGAAAGATGTGGAGAAAGATGTCGGTAGGCGTTTCAATGCCAGATTCAAGGTTTGGTCCACTTTGTTCATCAAATACTTTCATATTTTGAAGACAGTTTGACGCAGACTTAGTCCAAATAGTTGTTTTTGCCAATTCTCTTGCTCGAATTACAGACAGTGGAAGCTCGTCTTCACTATCCCAAACCTCCATGTCATAATCGTTTAGTGGAATATCATCCGCAAGTATTATTGGCATGGATTCTATATCTAATATGCCTGATTCTTCTACAATAGATTGAGGATTTTTTAAAATTTCATTGTCGAGTTCATCTTCACTGACGTCCCCAAGCTCACTTTCACTATCTGTAGGAATTTCTTCCAATAATGTGAACAGATCATTGGCATTTAGACTTTCTAATCGACTAAAGTAATTGCGACTACTACCTAAAAAAATAATACCGTGAGTTCCTAGTGTCCCCACCGCGAAGACGGCTCATATTTTACATCAAAATGGCTATTTATTTCTTTGCGAATATATTTTTATAACAATATTTCCTAGATATATCATTTTTCTAACGAATAAAATCCAAACTTACCTGCCATGTCTGCAAAAAATAGTGTTTATGTGCAAAACAACTAACACTGTATACCACTTTTAATTCACGTGCACGTGGAAATAAATTTCGCATACCGACAATGAAAATGTAAACAAACAAGCAGGTGTTTGTGGTGGGGACGACTCCTGTGTCTACGTCAAACACCGTGTCTCCGCTGTGAATACACTAGACGCTTAAATATAAATTTAATTTTAAGTGTCTTCGCCTTGCGACCACTAGGAAACAAAAGGGTTAAAAAGGAATTCGATTTTGAATTTAAATCTACAAGTAATTTTATCGTCGAATGACTTAAATGTTAAGACCTTTTTCCCAACGCATTAAATTTTCTAAAAATATATATGCATTGGATTAATTTAAATATGTATATTTGTGGTAGTGACAAAAATTTTAACTTAAAAACAAAATTAAAAAAATAGTTCAATGTTTGAAGTCCGATTACATAGAGACGGCTGATTTGGAGGGAATTTAATTTTATTTGAGAATATGTGTTGGTAAAACTTATGATTTTTTCTTACTTTAAAAATAGGTCCCCAATCTCAATAAAAAAAGGTAGTTATATTATTAGAAAAAATGAGGCCCTCAAAAAAAAAAATTTTAGACACTCAAGGACGTTCCCAAAAAAAATACATTTTTAGAATTTCTTTAAAACTTTGAATACACATACTTATAATTGTCCTCTTCACATAGAATCTTTTTAATAGGCCTTGCAAGACTAAATTTCGAGATAAAAGTTTTTAAAATTTGCATATTTAACATGTAAGTCCTATCCTGACGGACGTTTTAGGGCACGTTTAAATAAATATCATTTTATATTTTCTTAGAATTATAAATTATTACAAACGTTTTTCAAAAAAAAAAAATACGTATGAGCGGTACTCGTATACGAGGTATTTAAAAAATGTAAATTTTGCTTCAGAGGAAAGTACTAATATTTTTTACAATATCGAAAATTGTTTTGTAAAAAAATGTGTTTAAATTAAAAATAGCGTTTAAATATGCAAACTTGTTAATTTTAGAAATTTTTTCTACTTTTCTCATAAATATTTGTGGTTAGGGCAAAACTAGTTATTACATAAGTTGTAGGTTTTCTTTAATGTCGTCAACTTTTACATGTAACTTTTTTAATTAAGAGTTATTATTTAGCTTGAAATTGCTAAAAAAATATATTTTACCCCTAAAACCACCACCTCTCCCCTTTACCCCCTAACGCATTATTTTGGCCCGAAAGTGTATTTCTTACATACTTAGAATGCACTTAACCAAACTATACCATTAGTTAGCAGCAAGGCAATTTTTTTGCAATCAGGTATTGCATTTGGACTATTAATAATGTAATCACTTATTTTTCTTTCTTGAACAAATCCGCCATTTTTTAATTACGAAGACATTATTGTAAATTATTTGAAATTTAATTTATTACCTCAAAATTTTTTAAAACAAATATATTTTTACGATAGGAGGAGAAAAAAATGTATAACATACTTGTGTGATGTGTCGACGCCTCTAGAGACTTTAATGATCGCAGTACTTATTGGGAACATCCTTAATGGTAAGAATAAGGAACTATAAAGCTCTTGTTGCTAAACTTAACAAGTACTTAACTTTAGATTTAATCTTAAATTAACTTAAGATTTGCTATTATAATATCTATAAAACTGGGTTAACTTTAAAAATTTAACAAAGACTTATAAATGTTTGTAAATTTTCCGTCTACAAACAAACTATAATAAAGCAAAAAAGTATGACAAAAACATTATTTTATGATTAATTTTAATTTTCTACTAAGCTATAAAAATATTATATACAGTGTTAAATTTAACCAGTTTTTAAGTAAGATTATCTTACAGTAAAATATGTATTTTTTACAACTATAGGTAGTTTCTATAAATCCTACCAAAGCGCATGCTATTAAAAGTATTGGTAATTTCATTAGTTTTAATTATATGAAACTTAAATATTATTTTCTAATTTTTTAATTAAAATTTAGTACTATTAATATTGCTAAAGCATTCTAATGCGTGCTTTGCCTAAGTATTATTAAAAACAGCAATACACATTATTTGAAAAATAATGTTTTATTGCTTTCCTTGTGTATTGCTGCTACCTATTTAAGACAAATAGTGTTTTATTTGCAAAACCCTTTAAATTTTAAAAAATTTGAAATTTTTCTTTAGTGCAAGAATACAATAGACGCAATTTTTTTGTAGTTGCCTTGATGTTAATTTAAACTAGCATCGGTGTTAAAAAATTTAATTGTGCATTTTTACGCAATAATTTACGAAACACAGAAACCAAAAGCATTTCTCTTCACTATAAATCAGGCAGACCTTTACATTATACGACGAGTACAAGCGCAGTCGCCATATTGAAATGGCGATAACTCAAAACTTTCGTACTGTTTTTTATCAACAATAGGTGGGCAAGGAATAGTATCTCTACAAACAAATAAATTACTGGGAAAAACCATCAATGGTGCTTTACTTATTTATGATTCACTTAAAGCCAAAAACATGGACGTAAGCAAAATGGGGAAAGAGTGAGCTGATTGAAAGGTTAGGCGTCACCATTCGTTTACTAGCTACAAATTATATATTAACAATTTTATTTTAATTAATATTGCCAATTCAATTGTAATAATTTAAAATATATTTAAAGTTTAACTTATCGGAGTAATTAATTTAAATTTATTTACCTATAATTTATATTTCGCACATTTTGCACATGATTTAATATCATAATATGCTTGATAATTTGATATTTTTTTTGCGATATTTCAGGCAACCTTTTGAAAAATTTATAAAATAGTACGTATTAGTTTTGATAATTTCTACCAACAACAACACCGCTATGTTGTTCCTTTTGCGTACAAACGACAAAATTTTAATGGATTATAAATATTTTTTCCGGTTGGTTTTAACTACTACTTTCTTTATTTTTTACTTTTTTTAAAAACTAATTAACTTTACTAAATATCTTTTTTTTCACGGGTAGCGGTACAGTTATTTTACAAAAAACAGTACGAAAAAAATGGCTGATTCTAACGCATGTGCACAAAAAATGTGACGAAAAGGCCTATTAAGAAGGTCCAAGTAAATAACATAAAATGCAGAAGTTCTCTCTGTCTAAAAACGTAGATTATATTTGATAAATTATGATGTATTTTCACAAAAAAAACATACTATGTTAAATTTTAGCAAAAAAGTTACTTTTAAGATATTTTCAAACAGTAAAAGTACTGTAATAGTACCTTATTCAACCTAATAAGTTGTTACAAAGTAGTCAAAGATATAGCAAAAGTACCAATTTTTAAAAAAATACATTTAATTTTTAAAAGCGTTACGTGAAGTTAAAACCGCTTGGGGTTTAAAAAAGCCACGTCTAACAACGTATGCTATTTGCGACATTTAAACATATTCAATATATTAATGTTTATTTTAAAAATACGTATCACACTTTTATTTAAAAAAAAAATGATGGTTTTAAAACACTTAAGTTAATACTTGTTAATTAAATTAATTTTTAACTGGTAACAAAAAAAAAGGCCAATATTAACAATATTTACAATGTTAGTAAACAAGAATAGTACATAAATACTGTTTATATTAATGAAGATAAAAATAATGCGTAAAAAGATAAAAGAAAGCACACACTACAAAGTAAAAAGACAACTCACATCCGCGAAATGATAAAAAATGGAACGTCACAACGTTGAAGAACAATTGAAGTTAAGGCACGGTTTTCGTAGCAATCACAATCGCAATAGATTATTCCGCTTCCTGTTTCAACTAAACTACAAAAAAATAATAACGTATTTTTTATAAGAGCTTGTGGTACAATAAAAGTTTATTCTTTAATACCTAATGTCCCGATTGACTGTAATAAAAAGCAGTGTGAAACCGTTTAGAATTTTATATAAAAATACAATTTATTGAAACCGCCATACTTATTGATTTTATAAAATACAGCTTGTTAGTAATCTAAAATGTGTACATAGGGTGTCCAATCACGCCACTGACAAACTTTAAGGGGTAAAACTTTATATAAAAGTATGTTTCAAATATTTTAGTTTTCTTCTGTTAGTTATTTTTGTTTACTTTGAAACATATTTGAAATTTTAACTTTTTTGGTTGGTGCACAGTTCTCGTGTAAATAAATTAAAACAATTTCTCGGCATGGTAAAATCCCTATCTAATTAAAATATAAATAAAAAGGTAATAAACAAACCAAACACAAACTGTAGAATTAAATATTATCAATAGAAAATAAACATGCCGAGAAATGGTTTATAGTCATTTACGCGAAAAGCGCGAATTAAATAAAAAAGTAAGGAAATTTGTATTAAACTTAAAAATGTATATTGAAAATAAAACATATGTTTGTTTTAGAAAAATGCAATAGAATACTATTTTTTCCTAAAAAATATATACCTTAAACACCGCATGGATGACACTGGTAATTTTTTTCTAGTTAGCCAAAAAAATCTCTATTATAGCATAAAGAGCATTTCCCATTAAAAAAATACCCGAATTAACATAAAATTTAATTTTAAAAAATATATATTTTTTAACCCTTAAGTACTATACTGGAATCTCTCAGACTCATAGCGATTTTCTTTTAAAAATATTTTAAATACTGCTTGTTTTATCCTTACCAACCTCCATGTTTCTTTCCCTAGCAGTAGTTTACGCAATCATTTTCCGGTCGACAGTGCAGTGTAAGTAGTTTCATGGTTAACATCTTCGCCCAAAGTGTTAGGGGAGTCTTAAAGACTCATATATAGTGTAAGTGTAAAAATTTAAAATGTTTAATACATTTTGTTTTTTGTGTTATTTTTGTTTATTTAAGTGTATGATGTCTCAGGTGTAATCTTTATCAAAAGGAGTTAGATTTGTGGAAAAAAATTACGAAAGTACATTAGAAAATTGGTTTAAAGAAATATATGATGCCAGCGATATCGACTAATTTGAGGAAGATCATGCCGTTTTATCGAATCATGAAAAAGACAGCAATCAATTTATGTCGGAGAAGAAAAGCATTTGAAACTAGAAAGAAAAATAGTTTAACGAGGGTCAGCAAATTAAAAATGATTTTAATTGCAAAAATCGTTACCAAGTGGCCAAAAAGTACACCTTCTAGATTCTAAAAAAATTGACTGGAAGCTTGCATTGCACGTTTTTATATGTGAAGGAAGAAAATGTTTTTCTACATTTTGTTTATTTGTTTGATACCTTAGTCATTAGAAAAAAATATAGATAAATTTATTTTTTTAATATGTTAGCTAATTTTGCCTTTATAAACTGATTGATATTTAAAATTATAATATTTAAAATTGTTTCATAAAGGATAAAGGTTTAAGTAAGGTTTTTATTTATTATTTTACTAATATGTCATTAGGTTTAAGGCCAAGTAAATAAATTAAACCAATTTGATTTATTTTTCATATTTATTTTTTGTTTAAGCTTCTTTAAGCAAGAGTCTCTGAGACTCCCTATAGTAATAATGATTAAAAATTGCACTATAGTACTTAAGGGTTAACTTTTAACACCCAATGGTTTGAAAACTAAGACGGTAAGGACATAATATGTTTATATGAAGATATTTTCATATTTTTCATTGTACAATTACCCCTTAAAATTTTTCGGTAAAGTAACTGGACACCCTGTATTTATGTTATATTGTATTTTTTATAACAAAAGCTACGTAGCTACTTAACAGATATGTTTTTTGTTATTAGAGAATGAGGACACGTGGGTCGAAACATATACATTTAAAATTTAGTGATTTGTTTTTTGAAAAAGCGCTTAAAAACGTAGATTTTTATATTTGGCTTCGGTTTCTTTTATAGTAAGTTTATGTATACAGGATTGCCTAAAAATAAGGGAAGAACATCGACTTCTTTTTACAGAAACATATTTTTGTTACATTTTTACTGTTTTTATGTGGAAACAACTATCTTAATGTAGTCATGGTTAACACTTTAAATTTCACAGTCGAAATATTTACCACTAAAAAACCATAGCTGAAATACAATGCAGAATTCAAAAATGTAATAAGAAAATGAGGCAATTAAAAAATAAAGTGGATGTTTAGGGTTTTTTTTCATATTACCTAAATAAACTATAAAAAAACCAAGAGCCAAAAAGAAATCAATGGTAAATTTCTCAATAACTGTTATAGTTTAAAAATAAATACCTATATGTTCCAGTGCTTTCCTAACAACCAAACTACTAACCTTTAAAAGTAATGTGTTTTAACCCACGCGTCCCCACACTGTGTAAAAGTACCTTAAAAAGTAAAATTATTAAAGCAAAGGGAAAAACAAGTCCTATCCAAGTTCTATGTAGACCAAGAGCAATAAGTTGTTAGTTTTGCACATTGTTTACGTTATGTCTTGTAGGAACCTATTTCGTTTTAATAATAAAAAACTTTATTTAAAAGAGTTTTATACCTTTGTCTCCAATTTCGGGTACTTCCAGATCGTTTATACTGAAATTTAGATTCTGATTCTCTCATTGATCTTTGATACTGTTTCATTTTAACCCATGATCTGCCTGCGGTGTCGTAGCAACACCATACTGTTATTAATACTGATAGGAGGATGCACCAGTTAAATACCACCATAGCTGAAAAAACAAAAATAAGTTACATCATTCTTCTAGTATCTGCAAAAAGTAATAATCTTTTTCTACGACTGAGTAAAAAATGTATACATTAATTATGTGATTTTAAAAGGTATATATTATGGCTCATTACCCACGGCCAGTACCCACGCTCATTACCCACATCCATTACCGACGGCCGGCCTCGACGTTGAGTCGAAGTGCTATGAGACCTTCACACGCACATCCGACTATCCGCGTTCTTAACGTGAAAGGTCTCATAAGACTCCATACATTTCGATAGCGTCGGTCCGTCACCCGAATTATCGTCTCTCCCCTAATTCTGAAAAGGCAGTAACCCTTACCAACGCGACGGTCGTCATGGGGTGCGGAACAAATTATTTTGTTTCTCGAATGTTGGTAATATTAAATGGGCCTAGTTTCAAAGTGTATAATCTCTATTTCTACCTTTTAATACAACAGTAAAATAAATATCCAATAGCTGTATTTTTCAACACTCAGTTTAAATAAATACTTTAGGCTATGACTACATCAATAACAAACTGTTTAAACTTAAAAATAATGCATTCAATTAAAAAGTTCTTTGTTTATTTTAAATTAGATATATCATAAAATCTAATTCCTTGCAGATTGTAATACACTTTCTCAAACTAGCCCCTTAAATGGCTATTTATTTAATTTAGTTTGATGACATAACAAATATCATTGTCATGTATTTATAGGACCAGGATAACTATAAAGAATATTTAAAATTTTAAGTTGTGTCCCTTTTCCATGTGACGTGAGACATAAGACTGCGTCCAGACTTGGAACAATTCACCACAAAATTCGTCCAAACTTACCAACCTGTTTAAAGGTGCCTTTTAACGTCACAAACCAACAAGTTCTGAATCACCTGCAAATCATTCGCCAAGCCCGCAAACGGTCTTGAATTTCGTCCACGTCCACGTTCGCGCTATGTGGCGGGTATGCGGCGTGGGGCGGCGTAAGAATTGTCAGTAAGTCTGGACGCGGCTTAATATAATTATTTTACTGCTTTAATTGGGTACATGACGTATAACAATTTAACTGTTGTTGCTAAAAACTATTTATGTTAATGCCATTAATTAAATATTATAAAAAATAATAAAAAAACCTTGTGTGTGTATACTATATAAAAAAAAAATGTTGAATGCTGCACGCAGCTGTAATCGTTATATACAGTGATCGTGGCAAGATGTTTTTTAACTTTCTTTAAAATTTACAGTCCATTTCAATTAAACCAACCAACCCTTATATACTGCGTGATTTGTACAGACATAAAAACATACACACACGTCAATTTTAATTTTTGTAGGTCATACTTTTATCAAATTAACTCTGTTGTCTAGGTGTGTCTTCTTTTTCACACACAAACGGAAAGTCAAAAAACCCTAGTAATGAGGATACCCTTTGAAGCCTGCGGTTTCAATTTCTTTAACTGAAATTAGTTTTTTAAAAATCGGTTTAGTAGTTTCTCAAAAAAAAAAAATACTTTTAATTTTTGGAAGTCCCTAGCCCTATCTCTATGTGTCAATTATTGATGATTTTGAGATATTCAGTATACTGATATACACATTAACGATTTAAAGTAAAGAAAGACAATAATATTTGGGTTCTTATTATTTTAAAATAGTTCTGTCACTCTTAGAGTCCCAGAAGGAGAAATAATACAAAAACATGCAATTAATTACTTTCCACCAATAGGTACGTCAGCAATTTAGTTTATTTTTATTGCACTAAAAACTGCAATACCTTAATTTTGTTTGGTTGTTAATGGTAAATATATATCTAA
Source organism: Listronotus bonariensis (assembly GCA_014170235.1). NCBI lineage: Eukaryota > Metazoa > Arthropoda > Insecta > Coleoptera > Curculionidae > Listronotus > Listronotus bonariensis. The sequence goes on along the minus strand of JACEGR010006021.1, from coordinate 3,979 downwards.
AATAAATTAAATAGCTGACTAACCTACATAGTAGTTCTTAAAATAAAAGAAAATTAATTACCTATATGTTGTCACTCTGACAGTAACAGAATTTTTTAAAAATAAGTAAACCGAAATATTATTTTCTTCTTTACTTCTTAATCGTTAATGAGTATATTAGCATACTGATATCCTAAAAACTAGCTATAATCGACATGTAGTGTGTTATACATTTTAAAAGTGAAATTTAATACACACCCAAAATTTGTTAAAATATATAGGGTGTCTCATTTAAACCATAAAAATTTCGTTTTTGAGACACCCTGTATATAAGCTGTTAGTCAATAAAAAGAGGGTATTTTTGTATCTTGTACTGGGGCGAAGTTATTTCGTGTATAAATAGAGTTGGGACACCCTGTATTTAAAAAAAAATCTACGAAAAATCTACATCTATCTACAATCTACTAAAAATCTACAAAATCTAAAATGTATATTTTTTTTGTTAATTTACTTTTTTTTGTTACTCACGGTTTACCTGTCGAAAACAAACTTAACTGTCCTATAGATATATTTATATTTATAAAAATAGAGAATCACATTTTAAATATTTGTAATTTTTTGCTTTTTAGTACCATAATTACCACAAAACAGTAAATTTTAGACCGAGTAGTCTCGGCAGAATAGATATTTATATTTACTTTTCCTGACTCCTTGGTCCAAATATACATTTAAAGTTACAGTACACCAGGAATTTAAGGTACAATTTCTTGGAAACTATTAAAACCGATTTAAAAATACCAAGGACTGTTAAAAAGAAAATTTGAAACCTTTTAATATGAGGTATCACTTGACCTCCTTTCAAATTTTAATTTTGAACGTTTGTGTTGGTGGGTGGAGAAGAGAGGGGGCGAAACCCTAAACAAGCAAATTTAAGACACAAAACGAAATTATACGGTGTGGCTCGTTTATATTTGTACTGTATTTTTTTCTAATGGCCTCAGTTTATTAAAGAACTAAAAAATAATGTAAATTTTTGACCATGGGTTCAGATTGGGAAAATAATAAGAACATTTTTATGAAAATATTCAACAGTCAGGTTAAAGGGCAATATACTTTAAAAAGTTATTTAAAAGAGCTGTTTAAATTTAAAGACAAAATTGATATATGACATATTAGGATTTTTCAATAAAAATGGTAAGCCATGACAAAAGACTATTTATATTAAATTTTATAAGATATTTACAGTTTTCCCAACATTGGTTTTCTTAGTCTTAACCTGAATTGAAAACACATAGGTAGCACAAAAACAATATTGCTGACTTTATACCTGCTGTATTTACAACCAAAGTAGGTTTGGGATAAAAACAACAAATTTTACATACTTGTAATACTTGCATGTTGACTTGGAATTAGTTTTTAGCCGGGTTTTTCAAATAAGTTGTCATGCCCTCTGACCCGATTTTATCAAAACTCTATTTAATTTTTATTATGATTGTCCCCAACAAAATATAAATTTTAAAGTTACCCAATTATAAAAGGTAATTGCCAAAATGTTTTAAAAAATCCATATGTGTCGAACTTTTGGCCGTCACTGTATATAAGAAAAATGTAATTTTGCTATTTTACTTATTATAGCATCGTATCTTTTGCAATCTAGATCGTAATAAAAGTCGCAAACAAGATTTTTCCTTTTCGACACTACGAAGAAGGGAAAATGGGGGAAAAGGAAAATAGGAAAAACGATCCTAAAAGCATCTCGCTGAAATTTTCTATTTATTTTTGCAGTTTAAAATTTAAGTAATTTGATAAATTAAAAAGCTAAAAGAAATCTAAGCTGTAATTATCCACCAGTGAAATTAATTAATTAGTAAGTAAAATACTAGATTGTTCTAATAAAATTTTAAAAATATATTTTGTAGTCAAGGATACCTTTAAGACAAGTAGAAATTAGTTTATTTTAGAAAATACAAAACCTCAAAAAACTTTAACCCGTCCAAACTATATCAAATAATATGTTGTTTGGTTAATATGTTAAAAATGTTAATTTTTATAATAATTTTATGTGTAAAAATAATTATTTCCGGCCTTTTACTATGCAAAGTATGCCCTTAGATGTAAACCTAATATTTTATTTAATAAAGAACTTTAAGCAAAAACTATTCAAAGAAAAAAATGTTTTTTACCCATTGTATTTTATTTTATATTAGTTTAATTATTATACCTGGTGCCCACATTATTTTTCGGCTATTTTTTCATTTCTTTATCGATAATAGCGAGTCTTAGTAGGGTTGTTAACTAACAAAAAGTAATTTTTATGTATACAGGGTGTCCCAACGCTATTTATACACTAAATAACTTTGCCTCTACACAAGATACAAAAATAATTTTTAAATGAGCTGTGTATTTGGATACACATTTTTTATTGACAGTACTAGTTGGTATAAAAGGTGTTTTAAAAACAAAATTTTTATTGTCAAGTAGGTTTTTTAAAATAAAACACCCTGTATATTTTAACAAATTTTGATTCTGTCTTAAATTCTACATTAAAATGAAATACGTCAATTATTGCTGGTTTTCCAGATATCAACAGTACGCTGATATACCCATAAACGATTAAAACTGAAAAAATAAAGATATAGTTAACCTTATTTTGAAATAATTCTGTCACTGTCAGAGTGACAAATAATATAATAACATGTGTTTAATTACCTTTTATTGCAAGAACTACTAATAGCAAAGAATACCAATCCATAGAAGCTCACAAGTGAGATTTCAGCGTACCCTAAAAATTTTAGTACCTACCCTGACCAACAGAGGGCGAAAGTAGTACGATGTCGCTTTGCTGGTACGATTACCATCAGAAATTGATAGCAGTCGCTGACGAGCAGTCAACCCGATCAGTTAGAGTGAGGATATACGCAAAATTTAATAAAAATAAAATTCCCGATAAATGGTAGTATCCATAAGATTATTAAATTTATGATTTCATGATATTATTTTCTTTCTTTACTTTTAATCATAAACCCGTAATAATTGACGTATAGTGTGTTATACATTTTTAATGTAGAATTTAATATAGAGTCAAAATATACAGGGTGTTTAATTTTAAAAACCTATTTGACAATGAAAATTATGTGTTCCAGACACTTTGTATATTAACTAGTACTATCAATAAAAGGAAAGTTTCCTAATAAATATTTTTATGTACTATTATTTTTGCACCTTGAACAGGAGCAAAGTTAATTCATGTGTAAATAGAGTTGAAACACCCTGTATAAGTTTTTACGAATTTCGGTTTCTTTAAAAATTATTAGGAAAATATGATTTTTTAAATAGGACACCCAGTAAAGTATTTGTTTGTTGAATTCTAGAGATCAATTTACGTCGGAATACAATATTTTTAAAAAATGTTGGTCAAATCTTACTTTTAAATTAAATTTTATTTTTTTATCTAGAGAAAATTTGATTTTACAATATTTGTCTCATGAGTTGAATCTTAATACATAGAAACACAAAAACAAAAGATTGATTTTTAAAGTTTTGTGTAGAAGCCAGTAAATGATTCCTTTATTGTCAATATTCCATTTAGGATGGCATGCAGACTTTTTTTTATCTATTTAATAATTTTTGCATTTGAAAACATCTGAAATTAAAATTAAAACCACATTCAAAAATAATTTTAAGGTATAAATTTTGAAATAACAAAGTAAATAAACATAAACAATTTTCAGGTTAAACATTATCAGAAAACAAAACTACAGGGTCAAGAGTGTTAAAACATTAAAACAAACGATATTTACTTTTTATTTAAACACTCTGCGGCCAGGAAAAAAGAAAAAGTTATCGAAACTAAGTTCAAGCAAGTGACCTTACAAAAGAGTTTAAATTTCTGGTAAAAACCATCGTAAAATGCTGATCTCCATCCCCAATGAAGTAAAGGCTCCTAGATCAAAAGTTTACCTATATTTTTTGTAGAAATATATAAATTATTTTCTTTGTT
>JACEGR010006020.1:0-65784 GCA_014170235.1 Listronotus bonariensis | reverse complement strand
TAAATTAGGGGTTTTATTATTTTATATGGTTAATGGTCCCGCAACTATTAAAAAACCGCGGAGTGCTACTATTTAAAGGGAGCGTTTTTGAGAACAGGGGTGAAAACAGCCCCTTTTTTAGTCTTTTGAGGTTAGGTTGAAAACTACGCATTTTTCCAGTTAGTAGTCAACAGAAAAGATGTTGGAAATTAAACAATTCTTCATCAAATTTTACTTGCCAAATTAAAAAAATTGGTTGTTGAGAAAATATGCTCAAAAACGAAGCAAAAAAACACGAAAAAACGTGGTTTTTTTTTTTTTAATTTTGCCCTACAACTTCTTTCCATGGGGATTTAGGTCTAGGCATTGAATTATAGAAAACGAACCTCTATCCTTTCTTTACAAAATGACGCTAAGCAGAAGTCTTTAGTGTTTATAGTATTCGAAAAACGATTTTTTGCCACTAATCCCGAAGTTTGCCACTAACATCATTTTTCGAAAATTTATTTTTGGCAAAAAATGTTCTGGTTAGTTCTGGTTAGTCTCTCTCTTTTCCACGCAGCTTTAGGTATAGGCAATAGTATATTTAGTTTAAAGAAAAAACAATTACTTTTAAAATGGTCTGTAGTACGAGGCTCTAGGACTATTTATAAGTAAGATATGGTTCTTCAAATTTTTCTACTTTCAACGAATTCTAACCTTTAGGTATATCTTTTAATTTCTCGTGATAACTTTTCTTCTTTTACAATTATTTATATATGATCTAAAAAAAAAAGAAAGCCGATTTCCTTATCTTTAAACTGGTGTATTGTAAAAATAATAATTTTAGGTTAAGGTTAATTCCGAGGTTAATTCTAAACAAAATATGGTTAGCAAAGTGTCATGCTGCAAAGATTTTTGTAATTTTTACGTAAATTTTCTTAATTTCGCGTTATAACTTTCTTCCCTAGGCATTTGGGTATATATGTTGCTATATAAAAATAAGGGCTTATTTGTTTACCTAATTTAGTCACAATTCAAAAAGTTTCAATTTCAAAATTTATGTATTTCTTTCTCAGCTTTACTATCTTCTTCTATATAATTTCAGCTTTAGTAGGCACTCATGGAAGAACATGGAACAATTAATACCCAACTTTTTGCAAGCACAGTTTTTGTACATCCTTTCGTACATCGACAGGCTATTTTTTAAAAACTTGTGGCGTAGAAGCTTTGATAGTAAATATTGGAATTAATTCATATTATCTTGAATTTTTCTATTCATATGTAATCAAAAATAGTAACCCTGCATGGCTAAAGATTTATATATAAAAATCGAGGTTGTCGAAATGATATACAAATTATCGGATTTATGCACATTTAAAAAGACGGGCGTGGGTAATAAAAGTGGGGTAATGATCGTGGGTAATAGGCTTTATTACCTGTTTTAAATCACATTATTAACGTATACATTATTAAACCGTCGTAGAAGGAAAAAAGTTATAACGAGATATTAAAAAGATATACTTAAAGGTTAGATATCGTTGAAAGTAGAAACGCTGGAAGAACCACATCTTCCTTATAAATGGTCTTAGAATCTTGTACCACAGACCATTGTAAAGGGAATTGTTTTATCTTTTAACCGAAAATACCATTGCCTTTACCTAAAACTGCGTAGAAAAGAGTTACATAACATTGTTTGCGAAAAAATAGGTAAAATTGCCGAAGAATGGTGTGAACTGCAAACTTTAAAAAATCGTTTCTCGAATACTATAAACACTAAAGACTTTAACTTAGCGTTATTTTTGAAAAAAAAGATGATGGTTCTTTTCTGTAAACCAATACCTATACCTAAACCCCCATGGAGAAAAGTTGTAGGGCAAAATACAAAAAAACGCGTTTAATAGTGTTTTTTTGCTTCGCATATTTTTGTCTAAAAAGCTTTTTTATTTTAAAAACGTTATTCGATAAAATATTTAATTTCCAACAACTTTTTTATTGACTACTATCTGAAAAAAGTGCGTAGTTTTCAACCTCACCTCAAAAAACTGAAAAGAGACTGTTTTTACCCCGTTCTCAAAAACGCACCCCTTTAAATGGTAGCACTCCACGGTTTTTTAATAGTTAGGGGACAGTATGAAATAATAAAACCCTTTTAACGTTGTAGTTTCTTTTTAAAGTACATAATCAAGAGCCTAACAAAGAAACAAAGTTATTAAATCAATATTTCTTTTAAACAACCAATACCTTATAGATATTTTTTTAAAGAAAATGGATTGAATTTTTAAAAAATTTACCCATATACAGAATGCTACATTTAATATACAAGTCGGCTTATATCGAAAAATCGGTCATTTTCTTTATAAGCTAATGAAAAGCTGAAGCAAAATCGCGCATATCTAAGAATTAACTTTAATAAAACTTAAGCCCATTTAAACAAGCTGCATCTTGCCTAATTTATTTTAAACTTATTCGCGATCAAAATGCGTCCAAATATGCTGCATTTTTACATACAAATAGTCCTTTAAATTTATTGTATAGCTCAACCTGCAAAGTTTCATAAGGTGATTGTTTTTCCATGTAATAAGGTAATAATTAAAACTTTTGACACATGACATCACTTTAACATTGACATTTTTCATTTATACTTAAGCAAAATCCTCTGTGAAAAATAACTCTAAGCTAATAAAAACATGTCGTCCAAAGAATTTAAGAAAACAGTAAAACATGTAAGTAAAAATCTCGAAAAATACACATTAGCAATGGAAACCGACGTTCAAATTCTGATTAATGCTATGTTAGACCTTATAGAATCGAAAATAGCAACCCTAAGAAAATTACTTAAGCTTAAATTGTGCATAAATAACGTAAAAAGTATATCAACCCTAAATCGCAGGGCTATATTAGACGAAAGCAGCATCTGTGCTACATACACCTTGAGTGAAAAACCTAATAAAAAAGGAGGATCACTGGATGATCTTTCGTCTATGGTCTACGAGATCGACAAAGATTCTTTACCCGACAAGGACAACGAAGATTTTGATAATATTAACGAAAAGAAAAAAACAAAAATTAAGTGTTTAGAAGATCTTGGTGACATAGAAAGTCTATGTTCCGCTTTAAATCAACCCGGAAGTAAAATAACCGCTATAACAAAAGGACTGCATGGTGAAAACCCTAGAGTTGCTTTGGATAAATACATCTTTCTTCTTTTAGACGCAGAGCGAAAAAAGGAAAAATTTAAAATTTCTCAAAGCAGCAAAGACTTAAAAAAGAATCACATTGGCGATTGCTTATCAAATCATTCCAATTCAGTAAAAAACAAGAAAACCGATCCTGTCAGAAACACAAAATCAGAAGAGAGTTGTGTGTATCTGGCTAAGTCTGAATACGAGAACATTCTAGATATACTAAACACTGTTCTAGAATCATACAAAAATAGAGAAGATAAAAATTTTAGTAACAATAAACTTGAAAAAACAAAAACTGACACATTAATTACACAGGAGCATCAGGGAGACGAAAGAAAAATTTGTTCAGATAATTGTTGCAAGCCGAAAGAAAGTGAAAAAAAGTGAGAAATAGAAAAAGTTGTTGCTTGGAAACTAAATAACTTAGCTGCGTCTGAATCTTAAATAAAATATTAGTTTTCTATGTGCTTTTTACTTTTATTTTTGTGTTTTTGAAATTTTGTTGTAAACGATTTGGCAAAATACACATAATAATCAATATTTTTTTTTATTTAGAACGTTTTTAAAAAATTATAAATATAATATAGGTTGTAACAAATTTAATGCCCACCATCGGGTTTTAAAAAAGGAAAGAAGATAAAGGGTTGGTTAAATTGGAGTAAATATGCCCTAAATTTAGTGCCTAACAGTATTTTGTTTTAAAAACCTTGCAACCATTCTGGAATAACCCAACAAAAAAATTACATATTTTTTTGTTACATTTAAATCACACAATTCGTAAATAAATGATCTATAGTAACTAACCCAAAAAATATCAGAATGTTGTGCGGTGTAAGATTTTCTCGAAAACGGTAAGTCCTATCTATATGACCAATAGTATCTACGTAAATCCTTTTAGGTACCATATACTAAAATTGAACCATTTAAAATAAATTAAATGATGGCCGCACACATCCTACTATTTAATCTCATTATCGGACACGATTCTTGAATACGATTATTTATTAATTTTATGATCGCAGCGCATATGGAAGGTCCGGGAAGCGCCGCCCAGCGGGTAACACCGTTCCCCGTCATAATTTCTAAACACAACCTCTATCCGGCCCTATATCTACATATAACTCAATACAAACATTAGAGCTAAAATGCTCTTGCGCTTTGCGATACCGCTTTTAAATCTTTGTTGAAAAACGTATTGGATGCAGGTTAATGTTTTTTTCTTTTGTAAAAATTCAAACGTTACTACGATACACAAGTATTAATTTGCATTACTGATATATCAAAATGTAGGTGATTGATTGTATTTTATTAGGCATCATCAAAAATTGTAATTTTTCGGAAAAAGTTGCGTTATCTGAAGACCGCCTAGAGAAAATTGCTTTGGCTCAGGCGGCATCAAACCATATAGGTATTACCCATTAAGCTGTGTAAATATTTTAAATTACAACAATGTAATTTTTCTATGAAATTTTTATAAAGAATATGATAAAAACATTTAATTTTTATTATGTTGGTTTTTACCTTTTAGTCTTATGGCCATAATTTTATTATTTATAATAATCTAAATGTCTGGAACTTATGATAAATATTGGATATAAAGTTATATGGTTTAATTTATTATTTTTTTTATTATTATTTTATATAGTAAAATATGAAGGGTTATTTTAAATTTGTTAAATTCCTCTTAACACAGTATAGAATGCAGAAAAATAAGAACATTTTAAAATAAAATAATGTTTGAAAATGCTTCATTTCCGAGATACAGGGTGTTAAAGTTTTGGGGAAAAATTGTTCTTACCACTCTAGATATGTTCACAATTTTTTTTTAGAAAAAAGTACGCCCCGGCTTTTTCTGTAAATCAATATTATTTTTAAAATAAATATTTAGTTTGGAGTTAATTTGGTCTCTTGTTATTTTTTTGTACGACGAATGGTTTTCGTTTAAAAGAATAAAAGCTATTTTAATGCATGGCAAAATGGCTAAAATCTAGCATGGTGTTTTGTATGTAAAATTCGTTTTAAACTTTTATTAAAATTTATAACTACTGATTATTTTTTTAATTAGGTTTAAATTGTAAAAATGTAAATTTTTATACTTTTTTAAGACAAATTAGACAAAAACGAATTTTACGTACAAAACACCATATCAGATTTTACCGATTTTGCCGTGAATCAAAATGGCTTTTATTTTTTTGAACGAAAACCGTTTGTGGTACTAAAAATATTAAGAGACCAAATTAGCTCAAAATAAAATTAATATTTCAAAATTATTATTGATTCGAGTAAAAAGCAGTGGCGTACTTTTTTTTTTAATTCAGAACAAATCTAGTTTGACCGCTACTGGTAATTTTTTTAAAGAACTTTTACAACATAAAATGAAATGTAGTAGAGCATTTCTCTCCCTTTCATACGCCACATCCGTGGACGCAAATCCAAAAACCCTGCCTATCACAATACTTTTTCAGCACGCTACAATAATATATACACAAGTAAACCCCGTACTAGGACAGCTTTCTATGAACGAGTTAACCGTTACCAACAAAAATTTAAAATATCTTACCCCAAATTCTTTCAACAAGATCTATTTATGCCTCCTCCATGCGCTATCTCCAAACCTCGTTGTATTACAAATCTAGCACAATACAACAAACATGACATATCTCCACTTTTGATAAAAGCCGAATTCCTTTCTCTATTAAACAATTTACCTGAGGGCGATAAGATATATACAGATGCTTCTAAGTTATCCCAAGGCACAACCGCTGCTGTAGTTACTAATAAAGACACACTTACTTTCTTAATGACTAAGTATACAAGCGTCTATACAGCAGAACTATATGCCATTTTTCAAGCCCTGTTGTTTGTAGAACAAAGTGACAGTCACTACTCAATAATTATCTCCGATTCTCTAAGCTCCATCACTGCTATTCAAAATGCTTATTTAAAGCACCCTGTGGTACAAAGAATATGCAGAGCTCTTGCCAACATTAAAAATCAACATAAAGAAGTAATTTTTATTTGGGTCCCATCACACATCGGAATAGATGGAAACGAACAAGAGATAAAGCGGCTCAGACTGCTACCGAAAACGCAAATTCTATCTACGTACCAAACACAGTAGCAGAAGACTTTAAAAATTTCATGAAAGATCAAATAACTTGGTTTTGGCAAGAAGAATGGAATAGTGCAACAACACATTTGCGGGAGTGTAAAACAAGCGTGAAATTGTGGCAGTGCAATTTAAAGTTAAACCGAAAAGAACAAGTGTTAATTAATCGACTTCGGATAGGGCATACTAAACTAACTCATAGTTACCTTCTAACAAAAGATAACCGTCCTTTCTGTGAATTATGTACAGTGCCTCTAACCATTAAACACATTTTAGTGGAGTGTCCAAAGCACGCGCGAGAAAGACAGAAAAATAACCTTAAAGACTCCCTTCAGGACATTCTTAATAACAATTTAAGAGATACATTAAATTTTATAAAAGACTGTGAGCTAATAAACTTAATATAAATTATAGAGTAGTACAACAAACATGTGATGTGAACAAACGACTAAATTTTTTGTTTTAAGTGCAAATAACCCTATGTGGTTGAAGCACTATCTGAAAAAAAAAAATTAAATGTAATGTTTAAAAAAGCTTGCCAAATTTTGTGAACATATCTGGAGTGGTAGGAAAGTTATGATAAAATGGCATTTTTTTTCTTAAATCCTTCACACCCTGTATTCTGGAATTGAAGTACTTTGGAAAATAATTTTATTTAAAAAATATCCTTATGTTCTTGCATTCTATACTAGGTCAGGAGGAATTAATCAACTCAAAAATAACCCTGTATATTAAATGGTGGGTGGCCTTGTCCCCATTAGGTGGGCGGGCATATCCATCCATTGGCAGAGTCTTAAAAGCGTAAAGTTTTTGTACTGAAAACATATACTTATTCAAAAATTATGAATTTCTAATATAAATAACAGATTTGAGAAATCAACGCTGTTTTTTTAAAGACCTATGTGTTACTGACACTTCACAATATTAAAATTTGCTAAGTTGGGCGGGGCTTCCCGGACCTTCCCTACATATGATCGAATGTCGGATCGGACGTCGCATTAAACATATCATGAATTATTATTTAACTTTCAGATAATTGTCTTCGATAAAGGGTTAAAAAGTAGAATGTATTTGGCTGCTAAAAACATTTAAAGTTTATATCAGATACCAACATTTTAGCGACAACGATTTTCAATATATTGAGTGAAAACCGGACTTACCCAATATGAAAAGGCGTCGCTCTCCCATGAAGCATTTTTGGTAATTGTTTCCCTATCCACGACGATTTTGATGATTTTTTAAGACGCTTATTATGAATCCCAAAGAATTTGTAGTTCGCAACGTTTCATTTTCATGATATCCATTATCAATTTTAAAAAGCAAATATGCCTTATTTTTACTATATTCCACCTTCATCTTGCAAAAAATTCTTGATTTAAAGCTAAATTAGCACTTAATATTTGATTTCCACCTCTTAAAAACCCATTTTTCCATTTATTTTATCCTTTTTTTCATACATTTTTCAATCATTTTAATCACAGTAGACTTTGCGCTGCCATGGCTACTGTGATTGAAAGTAAAGGTTTACAATTTTATGGAAAAAGGGGCAAAATAAATAGAAAAATGGGTTTTAAGAGGTGAAATATTAGGTGCCAATTTAACAGAAAATTTAAGAACTGCGTGCAAAAAGAAGTGGAAATGTGGTGAATTAAGGTTAGTTTTTTATTCACGATGATAAATATTTTAAAAACAAAACGTTGCCGACTAAAATTAACTTACTTATCGTTAAATTTACTTATACATCTTTAATACATAATAAGGAAACACCGTATATAAAAAATTACACAAAAAATGAGAAGTTGACACTATCCTGTGTCACCCGCTTTTTACTTTATCGTTGATATGTCAACTTCCGTATAATCGTTTTAAGGTTAAATTTAGTTGACAAATGCAAATTTTTAAAATAAAAATTAAGATGTAGTAGTTAAAACTCTCTTAAAAAGATGATTTAAATGTCCAGGTAACAGTTTTGTAAGTACTTAAATAATTTTTATAATACTAATATTGTTTCAGAAAGAAACAACTTTGTTACCCAGAAACTTGCAGAAATATAGAATGCATTAAAATTAAATCTTATCGCAGCTTTACCCAAAATACTGAAGAACAATTTCTCACTGTTGAAGCTGACATTATTTCAAAGTGTCCCATTGATTTCAGAAATGATAGATGCATTGAAGCTGATATACAAACAAAAATTTGTTCAAGATGTAAGTATTCAGTGGACAAATGTATTTCTATTAACAACCAGTTTAAGAGTGCCACAGCAAGCAACTCCGTAAAGGAACCAAAACCACTAAAAGAACCTGTGCTTAGTCGACGTCCGGCACTTACCAGTACCAATTTGTTTGAAGCTCTAAGCAAAAATTATACCAATTTGGAAGAAAGCAATGAAACATTAGTATCTGTGGTAGATATTTTAAGTAATAATGGTAATCATTTTGAAGATAACTTGGTTGAGGAAAGATCTCAAAATACATACATCTGTTTTGGAAATTTGATAAGAGTTGAGTTAGATCTAAAAAGGCTATGGAATCATTTTAAAACAACTTGCTTTAGAATATTCTTTGGTCCATCTTTTAGACGAGGCTGCTATTTTGGGTGTGGAGATTCTAGGATATTGGGGATTTTTTCGAAATTATTAAAGTCGGTATATTCCTAAATTTTACGTGTGCAAAGTCATATTTATATTGTTAGAACATATCAGCTGTATTATTACCATTGTTTAGCCCTATTCTATGTAAAAACAGGATTTTTTTTAGTTTAGTGCCTTATTTTAAAATAAAAACAATAAAAAAATCATGATCAGAAATAAAATAGGGTAAAAGTTACTTAAAATCATTCCTGTGGAGGCACTACTCCGTTGTATAAAAATTGCTGTGAAATGCAAAAACTGCAGCAGGGGGATCGCGACACTCGAGTTTACCTTCGGCACCTTTAGTTTTTCTCTCTGTTGCCAAAGATAAACTCGATAGAGTTTCGTTGTCGTGGCTGAGTGTATAAAGATGCGCATCGACTTGCTTGATTTGATCGAGTCGAGTTTCGTGATCCCCCTGCAGGTATCAGTGCTTGGACAAAGTTGGAAAAATAGGAAAAAGTGGGTTAAACGCCTAATAACCGACAGTAATGGTACTCTGGTCCTTTGGCACCTGTTTTACAACAAACCGAAAAAAACAAAATTTTGTTCAAATTCAATCCTAATAATTTTTTGGTTTTTTGACTGATTTAATTTAAATTTTGGTTTAGTTGCAACTCCTTTTATTAAGATTATTTTTTAATATGGAGATTGCAAAAAGTTTTATAGGATTAGGTGTTTTACATGGAATAGGCTACAAATGTAGCATTTTGATAAAATTTTCGAACACCCTGTGGAATAATTTAACGTCACAATTTTTTACCAATGTATTAGATTTTAAAGCTTCATCTTTATAAACATATATTTTTTATTTATATCATTATTTCTATTCTAAATGGAAATACAAATTTTTAAAGAAAACAATGCAATTATTATAATGATTGTAACATACGATATATTGCAAACATACTGAGAAAACTTAAGATTTGGATGGTTATATTTCCAATACTAATAAAGATGGGTATATTAAATTTAGTATTTTTTTAAGGTCTTTGAAAGATCTTTTTACTAGTGATATAACATTTTGGATTTTTTCTTTAAATCACACTTTTGTCGAACCCTATATATTTTAAGAGATAATAAAAATCTGATTACTGATTTTAAAAAGTACAAAACCAATTTAATAAACTTATATTTATTTTTTATTATGAAAAATAAAAAATTTAAGAAAGGTTTAAAGGTATAACTACCCAAATAATTGCTATGTGTTTTTAAAAATTGTGTTTCCTTTTAGAATAAAGATATTGATATAAATAAAAAAAGAAATTGTAAGAAAAAATGGAGCTTTAAAATCCAATACATTAGTAAAAAATTGTGAAGGTAAATTATTCCACCGAGTGTTCGAGAATTTGGGTCAAAATGCAACATTTGGCTTTTCCCTGTATAACGCCTAATCCCATAAAACTTTTTGCAATCTCCATATTAAATAATAATTTTTGATGGAAGAACCAACTACTGAACGAAAAGATAATTAAAATCGGTTAAAAAAGCAAAAGTTATTTAAGATTGAATTTTAACAAAATTTTCTTTTTCCGTTTTTTTTTTGGTCCAGAAGTATATTAAAAATGGTGGCGTTATCTTTATATTGTACAGAGTTGGGTAGTATTCGAATACTCGGTATTCTGAATACTATTCAGAATACATTTGTGCGGTATTCGAATAGATTTATGTGTTTGGTATTCGGTATTCCACGAAATACTTTTTTGGTCAGTATTCGGTATTCTTTATTCTGAATATCGTTTTTGAATATTCTGGTTTTCGAATACTGGTATTCGAATACCGATATTCGAATACTGGTATTCGAATACTGATATTCAAATACCTATATTCGGGTATTCAAATTCTGAATTTAAATACTGTTTGCTTATTTTATGAATATTACGTTACTTTTAATGCATCTTAAGCGGGTTAAAACATGTTCGCGGTGGTTTTGCCGACGACGGGGTAAAATTTGATATAAGTCATATATATCATCATTTGCAAACTAACAGTTTAGGAAGTTAGTTTAACAAATTTAAAAAAAAAATGTAATTTAATATGTTTTTAAATCTTGATCTGTTTTTGCAAACAAACATATATTCAAATTAATTATTTTAACTTCTTTGGGGTTTTGCTATTAAAAAAAAACAAGTAACTTGGTACAACATATAAAAAGTGACATTGCAAACTATGTTTTTATGTTAGGTTAGACTAATATGTAATTATCTTCATTTTACATAAAAGGAATGTGTATAATAAATTTTATTATGTCAGTTTAAATTATGACTTTTTGGTAAATCGTAGATAGTAATAGTATCCCCATTCCAAAAGTGAAGTCAATAGTTTAAAAAATAGAAAAGTTATTTCTGGAAAATGTGGGAGACGTCTTGTATGCTTGAAATGATTAGCTTTTAAGCAAGAACAAGGTACGCTACTGCATATATGTTTTGTTATGGAAAAACGTAGACAAATAAGAATGAATTGCTTTTTCAAGAGAAAGGAGGTTTTTTTGTTCTTCAGTATTCATGAATACCCAATCGTGGTATTCATGAATACCGAGTATTCAAATACTTTTTTTTGTAGGTATTCGAAAATATTCAGTATTCGAATACTTTTTTTACGGTATTCGAATACAAAATTTCAGTATTTGACCCAACTCTGATATTGTATAATACTTTCTCTGCAAGACCCATAAATATTAGTAAACATTAAAAAGTGCTTAACGCCATAAAACAGGTAAAATCAATTAATTTAAACACCTATATATATATAAAAAAATATAATACTATGGTTAGCCATCCTGCTTCGAAGTCCATTTGCAGGAACATGCGAACCACAGCAGTATTGGCGGCGATCTAACGGTACCGCTCGAGCGTCGGACGGTGCGTTGACCCTTGGGGGCACCGATGAGGGGGCTTTTGGAGTTCTTGGTCACTGTCACACACCTGACGCCAGGATTACGTGGCGGCAGCAGGGTATTTTTATGTTTTAACTAGGTTAACTTATTACGACTATTAGCCATGATTTAAAGTGCTAATTGGTTATTAGGATTTTTAGTAGTACTGACCCAAAAATAATAAGCGGTAATCAGGAGTTTTAATAATTATTATGAAATGGAGGGCAATTAATCATATAAAGAGTATAGCAATGATAGTTAAACCATGAAAAATTAATTTTTAAACGTGGATAGTTCCCATCAAATACTATTTGCCGGCAATATACATTTTTCATATTGGCATTGATGGTAAAGCATAGGCAATTGGTGGCAATATTATGCCAACATCTAATACGCATTAAAAAGTCAACCCTAAATAAACATTTAATTGCCAATAAATTTTACGTGCAGGCGAATTGCCGGCAAGCATACAAAAATGGCGGCATATCAATCCTGATTAAATAAAGCATGGATTTTTGTTGCAGGCAAATAAATATTGGATTTTTGAAGGCAAACCGTCAACGCATATTCATACTTTTAAACCATATTATTAACATTGGTATTTAACTAATATTAGAGCAATTTTTTTGATCTGTTTTATTTGTAATGGCAGCTAATCAACATTATTTTATGTTTTTTTACATACTTTAAGGAAATGGCCTTTTCATAACATTTTATTGTTACAAATCATGCAAATAAAAATTAGGTCAAACAAAATGGTTATTATGTATTTTTGAGAAAATAAAAATAAAATGATGGTAAAATTAGTTAGGTTAATTTCGACCAAAGGTGACAAATTCAAATTTCCCGCTTAGCCGAAATACAAGATTTGTCGATTTTGACAGATGAGGAAAAATTGCTTTTGTTTGTTTGTTTTGTGCAATAATTTTCTACGTGGTTTTCTAGCTTTTTAGTTTATTTTTTAAAGAAAAGAGTTTTTAATAGACATAATTGGGTGTATTCATTACCTAATTATTGTGTGTTGTGTAATTAATTGGTGATGGCTAGTCAAGAACGCTGTAAACATTTGTTTAAACCCTTTGAAGTTTGTAGTTATTTAAAAAATATTATGAAATTAGGGAGTTGCCTTATTAAAAGCTTTAAAGACGTGTTAATAAAAAATAATATATATATTTAATAGTTTTTTTTGACATTTAATTCCTTTAAAATTTTTCCCCTATGTTTTGGATCTGAAAATTGAGTGTAAGTGTCCCTTGAATACTTACTATTTTAAAGTGTTTTCTTTTGATTTACTATCTTTTTTTTAATTTTATTACATACCTTTAATTTTTTATGGATTATTGTTACTGTATAAAAATTTATATTATGTAATTTTTTAATGATAAAGTTTTCGTCCTTTTTTTCTCAGTTTTTTCGATTACAAAATTCTAAATATGTTATTTAGCTTTTGGGAGATTCAACTTATAAAACTTGCAATACTTATTTAATGATAAATGCCATTATCCTAAACGCATTGTTTCATCATAACTTATTAATGATGGATGCCATCACAGTATCTGCAATACGTGGCCCAATAACAGTCAATTGCCCACTTACGTGTCTTTTTGATACCTTTTTGCCAATAACTTATTAATAATGGATGCCATCATCATAAACGCATTATTTCATCATACGTTATTATTGACGGATGCCATCACATTATCTGCAACACGTGGCCCAATAACGGCCAATTGCCCACTTTCGTGTCTTTTTGATACCTTTTTGCCAATGCCTTGCCATTAAAGAGTGTTGGCAATGCCAGTCAATTAAATGTACATGGCCGGCAAAAAATGTTATATGGGTTCCTTATCAAGCTATAATAAACTAACACTGGTCATAAACATCGACTTAAAAAACTTTTCTAAATTGGCTGCTGATCACCTTCTTAAACTTAATCCTAACAAATCTACAGTTGTGTTATTTGGAAATGCAAATTAAACTAATATTGTAAAAAATATTATGCAAATTAAGTTAAATAATGTGATTTTACCCTATTCCGATTCCTGTAAGAGTTTGGGGTTAGTTATCGACTCGAGACTTCGCTTCAGAGATCACGTGAACGCAAAATTAAGAATTGCATATGGAAATTTGAAGCTTATTTATGGTAACAGGCATTACCTTTCCCAAGATACCCGTAAGCTACTCTGTAATGCTCTTGTGTTGTCTCAATTTAATCATTGCAGTGCTGTATATGTACCATGCTTGGATGGGGTTGAACGTAATAGAATACAAAAATTCAAAACTCATGCTTAAGATTAATATACGGGGTCAGACGTAGAAACCATATCCCTCCATATCTAGCTGTTGCGGGATGGCTTAACATGTTTAATAGGCTTAGGCTTCATATAACAACATTTTATTTTAAACTAGCTATGATTCCCGGCTTCGCTCGGGAGTTTATATGAGACCCAAATAACCGTTGTTCTGAATGAAGTTCAACTACTCGACAACAGATGGCGCCACTACACATATTTTACATTTTTGCCACCCACAACCACCCACTTCCACCCACCCCGACCAAACTCCCTTACTCACAATGGGAGACCAAGGGGTATTTGTAACCCCGACGGGAAGTTGATCGGAGTTGCGGATGATAGCGAAAATCGTGGACACACGAACGTACATTAGCATTTTATATAATACTAGCTATGATTCCCGGCTTCGCTCGGGAGTTTATATGAGACCCAAATAACCGTTGTTCTAAATGAAGTTCAAATACTCGACAACAGATGGCGCCACTACACTTACTTTCTAGATGATTCCAAAAATTTTCAGAACTTTGTGTCTCCGCCAATTTGTCAAGAATGAGTGATAATATTTTACATTTTTGCCACCCACAACCACCCACTTCCACCCACCCCGACCAAACTCCCTTACTCACAATGGGAGACCAAGGGGTATTTGTAACCCCGACGGGAAGTCGATCGGAGTTGCGGATGATAGCGAAAATCGTGGACACACGAACGTACATTAGCATTTTATATAATATATTAGATATTAGCTTAATCAAACTTAAATTACCTTTATATTTATACAAAAAAATAAGATTAGAACAGATGTTCATAATTTAAGCCTTCGGAGAGGGCATCATTTTTTGACCATACCACAACATCGTAAGGAGATGTTTAAAAGATAATTTTCCTACAATATAGCCTGCTACATTAATTCTAATATTAATTTTTCTACTAATTTGTCCGTTATTACATTTAAAAACCAGTTAAAACAAAAGCTCTTTAGTTTACAGTAGTATTGGTTTTGTGCAGGTTCTTCTTCTCTCCTCTACTATTTACCCCTTTTCTTATCCCTTTTCCTTTTCCTTAGCATCCCAAACAAACTTTTTTTGTTAGTAATGATTAGCGCAATATATTTTTATTTAGTTTTAGTTAGATTATAGATTATTATTTTATTTCAAGGCCTGAACAGTATCTGGTCTTTCCAGATGTCTGCATCATTACTTAAGGCCTATTGTTAACCATTTTATGTAATTTTTTTCTACTGTACATGCCTCATACTCTGTAATACAATAAATGTATTATTAATATTATTATTATAATTAACTTATCTTTTTAAAAATTATCACACTACTGAAGAAATTAGTTTTCTATGCGATTTATTTAAATTCTATTAATGTTTATGTAAAGCCTAACGCTTGAGCCAGTTTTTATAAAATAGAGTAAAAAGATTTAAAACGCAAATACATTTTGATAAAGCTATAAGTGCGTGTTTACACTACAAAACACATTTTTTTAACAAAGCGGGCGTGTAATAGGCTGTAAATATGCTTTTCTAATTAAATATCATTACATGGTAGAGGGATCTTTTATAAGAGGGTTAGTAATATAAAAAAAATCAGACTGTTAGATAAACACAATGATTTAATCAAATGCGTCTGGCTTTTGAATTAATCGTGGTTATATTTTAAAATCATACAGGGTGTTATACAATGTTGTGCAGAAAATTTAGGAGAAGATTTTATATCTACAAATATAAAAAGAAAAAAATATATTAAAATGGGTCCAAGATTGCATTGTTTTGGAGATACAGTGTGTTGAAAAGTAAA
Source organism: Listronotus bonariensis (assembly GCA_014170235.1). Classification (NCBI taxonomy): domain Eukaryota; kingdom Metazoa; phylum Arthropoda; class Insecta; order Coleoptera; family Curculionidae; genus Listronotus; species Listronotus bonariensis. Next base: position 49,923 of record JACEGR010006020.1, on the reverse strand, counting down.
ACAAATCGGTATTATAATTACATACAGTGGTGAGGGGTTAGGAGGGTGGTTTTTAAGAATAAAATTGTTATTTTGCAATTTTTAGCTAAATAAAACAAACCATAAAAAGAGTTTAAAGTTGTCTAAAATTAAAAAAAAAAATACAACCCTTATAAAAATAATTTGTACGTTAACCTCAAAAGTTTTTAAGAACGAATTAACTTAAACTTTTAAAACTCTTTTTCGATTTTTAATTTTTATTTTCTACAAAAATGGTTCGATTAAGTTAAAATTCGAAGAAAATATACTTTATACTATTCTAAATATACGGTTTTTTTTTATTAATAAATATCCAGCTGTTATAATAGAAAATAATTTATTTAAAAAATAAATAAGACAAACATTTTACGCATACATTTGTCTCTTGGAGGGGTGTCAAAACAGCTACAAAAAGCCAATATTTCTTCCCCCTTTCCGCCAAAGTAGCCTATTCACACCCCTTCTGGCAGCAAGATTGCTTACCGGCTTTAAAGAGCTTAACCGATATGTTTTAAATTTTACCCTAATTGTTTTTATTTTATAAAAAGTTTAGGGTAAATTTTTGATTAAAAATCAAAAAAATATTTTACCTAATTGTTTAAGTAATTACAATTTCATGTTTTATTTAACCTATTTCTGTTTGACCAACTGTTTTGAAATCACCTTGTATACTATTTCTAGTAGTAGATGTTTATATCTAAATGTATGTGCGTAAAGGCTTTTCAAGACAACCACCGGACGTGGAGTGTATAAATTACACAAATATGCTTTTAGAAAACACGCATGTAGTAGCAAACGCAGACCATTAATTTGTGAATTTATTGTTTCTATTCACAGATAGTTGATAAGTACAAATGTATTGCATCCTTTTATTCTTTTTTTTAATTAGGTAAGAGTACTGACCTAATTAACATGCGCTTTTAATAGGGTTTTGCAATGATTATATTGCACTCAACTGTTTATACATGCGTTCCAATTAAAACGAGCCACCTTCTATAATTTCCCTATTTGTACACTTACCAGAATATCCTAAAACACATCAATTTTTATATTTTCCTAACTACAGAGAATGCTTGTATATTAATTTCAGTCGTACAAAAAATATTGTTCGTTGCACCTTTTCCCTGGCGTAAAATACTTTTACACCCACAGCTGATTGTTGCCCTTGCTGAGCTCGGGCGGAAAAGGGCTATTTTACGCCCTTGGTACAAACATAACTATTTTTGTGTCAAAATTTACTTGTTCAAGTTTCTTCACCAGCATAATAAATAAAAAGTTTAAATGTGAAAGAGGGTCATATGATTTCTCATCTTAAAGGAATTTAAATTCTTTTTGTAATGCTCTTCAGTTTTTTAAAATCAGTTTACTAGTTGTCGAAAAAATTCATTCTAAATTTTGGGTTATTTAGCTGGTGACTTACATCTACAATAAGTCCACTGATGGAAAGTTTCAAAAATATGATCTTTTACTGAGTGTCTTAGTGTTGAAAACACGATGCTAAGTAATATTAGTTTCTGGTTAGTAAAACATTTAGCCACTAGTTTATTTTTACGACACTCTATTTATATACACCAAAATATTTTTAAAATATGCACGTTTTAAAACTTGGCAACTTTGATTTAAAAAAATAAACTTTTGTGATATCTCCTTGAACAATAGAAATACTGTACTGAATAAATGTATTTTAAAGCACAAAAATAGAAACTAGTAAATATTTTTAGCACAATTATGAATTTTTTATCATTTTTTAAATAAAAGAATCGAATAAGTCGTTTCACTTTTACTAGCCAATACCAATTAAAGCGCCAAACTCTATAGTATTAAAGCAAAATTTTACATGGATTTAGGTCTGGAACGACAGCGTTGATAAAAAAATAAGCAGTTTTAAGTAAAAATCAAAGTACTTGAAAAATTGATTAATTTAATTGACATATCACGTAAATATTATGACTCTCGCGGCAAATGTTTGTATCCCCTAAAACGTACAAATACCTTTAGCAAGGGCATCCCTATAAGAGTGCTCATTCTATACTCTTATAAATAATTTATTTTAAAAGTTTATTATACTTTCTTTGCTTTAACTGTTCTTATTTAATTTTTAAGTGAAATTATTTCATAATATTTATTAACATTTCATTTTGTAACACTTATATTTTATTAAATAATATTATACGTTGAAAGTAGCAAAAAGAGTCACGTCACCTACATGAAGCTTAATAAGAAAGGAAATTTTTATTACTAGAACTGACCGACATTGTTTTAAATAGACATTTTTATTGATGGTGGAACTTTCTTTTGTGAAACGTCATTTTGGATTCCAAATGCTATAAAATAATTTTTTTATTTTTGATTTCTCAAAAAAATTACTTTTGATAAAAATCTCTGCATACAGCGAAACTCACAAAACACTGATCAAAATTTAAATAAACCATAGCGTATACGACATAGGTGCAAATTAACAAATATGACACAAGAGAAAACTACCTTTATTTTTGAACTTAAAGAAAAATATTAATTGGAAGAAAAACATACTTTTCCCACTTACCCCGTATAGAGATTAGATCGAAGTAAATTTACTGCCGTAAATTATCCCTATTACAAATAAATTTCAAAAAAATGTCAACGCTTTGTTATTCATAAAGAATTTAAGTACATTTAGATCAATTTAAAAGATCAACGTAATTTTTGCTTTTTGTGGTTCAATAAGGCCAAAACTTAAAAGCCCCTTTAGATTAATGTCCCACGTCATTTTTGCCTTAACTTCTTAACTTTAAAAAATATAAATTTGAATGAATGATTTTCAATTACAATGTTCAAAAATTTAACTTTATTGGAATTATGGTAATAAGAAAAAAGTTTACAAAATTTTAAAAAGTTATTTTAGAAGTAATCTAAATAGGTTTGAACATATGATAATAAATTTAAAAATGCGAAGACGTTTTTATAAAGCAAAAGCGATGTGGCAAATTTATTTAAAGAGGGTTTTAAGTTTTGAACTTATTGAACCACATTGTTTTTTGAATTGATTGAAATGTACTTAAATGCTTTATGAATAACAAAGGTATGACATTTTTTCGAAATTTAAAGACAATATGGATAATTTATGGTAGTTAATTTAGTTCTATTTAATTTCTATAAGTGGGAAAAGTAAGTTTTTCTTTCAATTTTTTAATAATGCTTTTGAAATATGACATGTCTTTTAATTCTAAACAAGTTATCCAAATAATATTTTTCTCTAAGTTCAAAAATATAGGTAGTTTTCTCGTGTCATATTTATTAATTTGTACCTACTTCGTATACGCTATGGTTAATATAAATTTTGATCAGTGTTTTGTGAGTTTCGTTGTATGCAGAGATTTTTATCAAAAATATTTTATTTTGAGAAATTAAAAATAAAAAGTTTTCCATACGGTTAAACATTTCTGGCGGTCACTGTATTATTATTTTGTACGGGACTGTCCACGAAAACAAATAAATAAAAAATATCATTTTCTCTTTGTGACTCGTATTTTTTACAAGCAAAAATGTTTATAAAGAATAACTTTTTATTCATTTTTCCTCTTATTATCCTTATCCGTGAAGAGTATGTATATTTAACAACCAGAAACAAATATTAAAAAAAACCAGAACCTTAAATAAATAAAAAAGATACATAGGTCCAGCGTCCCATTTATAAGACATTCTATCTACTGTAGCAACTACAGTAGCGTAGGCAAAAACAGGCGTAGGCAAAGTCGTATTCGCGAGGCCCCATTTGTCAAAAAATGAGGATCAAAAAATAAAAAGAATAGGTTTTCACCTTTAAGTAGAGACTGTTAAATTTTTTAATGCACACAAAATACTGGCGTCGGCGAATTGGTGCCTGTGTGGCCCCATTATTAAAAGAATACAGTTGGAAAGCAAAAAAAGAACCTCCAATAAACTACATATTTTCTATACTTCAATCACGCTTGTTACTGCTTCGCTACTGAACTACAGCTTGTCTATTACGATGTATAAGTGAAAAGATAGACACGATAAAGGGAATTACCAATCGAAAAATTGCCATGGGTTTAATGGCTACAAACCAAGGTGTGTTTTACCTGTATTATCATGTGACCAAATAAAAAGTCATACAAAAAATAGATAACCTCATGTCATTAAGCCTAAATTGATTTGTTTACTTTTTTACTTTTCCTAAAGATTGTGTGTAATTTTTTCTTTTTTCTCTAAGAGCTAATACCAATTAGCAGTACGCAAAGCAGCAATGTACAATAATCATTGCATTTGGGTTTGAAATTTTTACGACATTAAACGAAAGTTATGTTTCCTTTCTATAAGGCATTCAAAGAATAAAAAAAGTATGCTTTAAATTTACTGTGGTAAATAACATACCTTTAGCTTAACTAACTTTAATAAAAGAATTTTAACCAATCCAGGATTTGTGAAATTTATTTTCTCACGATATAATTACTTGTACCCAAAGTACTTTAAAACCAAAATATTATTTAAAAATATATTTAATATGCTTTTTTAGTTATTGATCGTTATAATTATTAGAGCTTTCCAAAAATTATGTTTAAAAAATTTAACGGAAGAGTACTCCGCTAATTCATTTACTCATAACAAAAACATATGTACAACTCCTTTTACAAAAATATAATTATCTTATATTCAATACGTACCATTTAAAATAATGTACCACATTACATTTATCAATGTAATTTTTTAAAAAACAAACAATTATAATTATTATTTTCAACAATATAGGGTTTTCGGCTTACTTGACTGTTGATATTTCCATGTATTGTCGGAGTTATTTCAACATTTTAAGTTTGTTAACTACATCCTAACCTATTTGAATTTACGAATTTATTTTTTTAAACTTTAAACATTCTGAGAAAGTTAAAAGCCTTAGCACAAACATATCATGGGTAGTTTAAGTAGAGAAAAAAATAAGAAGTTTGTTAACACGGATCTTAAAGAATGACCAAGAATGCTATTATTTAGTGGTACAAACCCTGAAATAAATAAAAAAATTAACAAAATACAGGCTTTTCACGGAACGGGTTACAAAAGGACCAATGAATAAATAAAAAAATGTTTGACTAAAAATTTTTCTTGATAAAAATTATTGTTATTAAAATAGGCTACTGATTATGTACAAAAAAGAGGGTAAAAAGAAATTACAACGGTTAAAAGATTTAATTATTTCATATGGTGGCCTTAAATAATAAAACACCGCGGAGTGCCACCATTTAGAGGAGGAAAAGGCGTTTTTGAGAGCGGGGTTAAAACGGCCCCTTTTCAGTTTTTTGAGGTTAGGTCGAAAACTATGCTTTTTTTCCAGGTAGGAGTTAACATGAAAGTTTTAAGAAATTAAATTCTTCTTCAAATAACGTTTGCCAAATTAAAAAAGTTATTTTTGACAAAAATATGACCAAAAAACGAAGCCAAAAAAACACAACAAAACGCTATTTTTATTTTTTTTGTTTTTATATTTTGCCCTATAACTGTTTTCTATGAGGGTTTAGATAGGCATAGGTAAAAAAAAAACTTTATCATTCCTATAATAAGTCTTTAGAGTTTATAGTATTCAAAAAACGATTTTTTAAAGTTGCCACTTCGATCATTTTTCGGCATTTTTACCTATTTTTTGCAAACAATCTTCTGTTACCCTGTTTTACGCAGTTTTAGATATAGGCAATAGTATATTCATTGAAAAAAAAATATTTAAAATGGTCTATTGTAAGAGGCTCTAAGACTATTTATAAGTAAGATATGGTTCTTCAACTTTTCCTACTTCAATCATTTTTCCTAATCCTTACGTATATCTTTTTAATTTCTCGTTATAACTTTTTATTTGTGCATTTATGTATATATGATACAAAAAAGCAATTTATTTTACCTTTAAAATGATGTATTGTACATAATGCCGAGGTTAACTCTAAGCAAAATATGGTCATATAGTCAAAGTATCATACAGCAACGATTTTTGTAATTTTTACGTTTTTCTTTTCCCCAAACTTTTTTCTTGTGCGTTTAGATACATATGTTGCTAAATAAATATTCAAGCCTATTTGTTCACCTAATTTAGTCAAAATTTTCAATTTTAACATCTTTCTCTTTCTCAAATTCAGTATCTTCATCCAAAATCCCAGTTTTATCAGAGTTCTCGCAAGTGATACATAAGCACATTTATTGTTAGGGAATAATTGTTCCAGAACATGCAACCATTATTACCTAACTTTCTGCAACCACAGTTTCTTGTAAAGGGTGGTGCGATTTCGACTGTTTTAACAGGACCCTCGTATTTCCTGACCAGATAGAAAAAAATTGACATAAGTGTCTTGGGCTCGATTTTCGAAATTGGATAAATGGTAAAAACCGCATCTCGAAATCTCTATCGGTATCCAAGATATAGGACGTTTTTATTTCTTGGCAATTTAAAAAAATCGTAAGTCCGTCATTTTTGAAAACTTCCCAAAACGGTGTAAACATTCTTAAGGCATTTTTTTCAGTGGAATCCATTGGACTACTCAGATTTTTAAAATATTTTTTAGTTTCATTGAAAACACATAAAGCTTAGTTTTTTTAAAATATAAATCATAGTTGGCCATGATCTCAGTGAGCCATGGAATCAGCACTTGTCAAAGTCAGGTAAATAATTTATCATTTCTATCAGTAACTGATTGGAACTCTGTTTTATTTAAGAGCATTGTAAAGATGTATCAAAATTACGAGAAAGTTGACATGTTAAAGTGCTATTTCCTCTCTGGTGAAAATTCCGAGGCTGCAAGTGAATGAACGTCCTCATCCAGATAAAAGACTCTTTTAAGTTCTGAAATCAAATAAACCAAATTACAGAAGTTTCAAGAAGCCAAGGCCAAGAACGTATGCAGTTGATGATGAAAGTGAAATTCAGGAACCTAATATATGTATAAGGTGAGGTTTTAGTCCATCCTAACATGTTTTATCGATCGGTAGCTGAGGTAGCAGGTGTTGAGAAAACTAAAGTTTTAAAAACCCTTAGAAAGTACAAATTGAAACCGTACATAGAAGAAAAGTTCATCATCTTCAGAATGGGGATTTTCAAAGAACGGTTACATTTTGTAAGTGGTATGTGAATCAGTGCAGATTGAACAATAACTTCCATATGAACGATATCTGGACAGATAAAAGCGGTATAGATACTTCAGGGATATATAACATGTATAATTTATATTATTGGGCTACAGAAAACTCACATGTTATAGTGCCTGTAAACAGACAAGGGCGGCAAAGTTTCAATATTTGGGTAGGGAGTTTTGATGGTCGATTTTTGGGTCCTCATTCCTTTAATAAAAGTTTAACCGCATAAGATTATGTGAATATTTTACAAACATACGTAGAGTGTTCGAAAAGTTTTGAGATATACGTACTATTTGATTTTTTCAAAATAATTTCCACCACATTGAATACACTTTTCCATTCTAACAAACCAGTCACTGAAAATAGCTTTCCACTTCTCATTTGAAATTTCAGCGCATATTTTATCCCAGGCCTCCGGTAGCGCGTCTTCAGTTTTAAACTTATGTCCTTTCAGTTGACTCTTGACAAAAAGAAAAACCCTTTGTCACACGGCGCTAAGTCGGGGCTATAAGGCAGATGTTCCAAAAGTCTCAAGCCTGCATCTGTCAAAAACTGACTGGTAAGTTCAGCTCGATGAGGTGGGGCATTGTCATGATGAAGGTACCAACTAGCGAGTTGCGAGTTTGGGCGAATCACTCTTAACTTTTCTATAAGTTTTGAAAGGCATATTGTAGTGTACCAGAGAGCATTTACGGTCTTCTGTTCTCGGAGCACAACACGTTCAATTATTCCTCTTGAACCAAAGAAAACAACTGTCAGTATTTTTTTACAGATTGATTTGCGAACTTCGGTCGGAGTTTCTTCACCTTTGAAAACCCATATCTTATTCTGTGGTTTAGTTGGGACGTCGACATAATAAAGATAAATTTCATCTCCCATGACGATCGACACTATGTCTTTAGATTTAGTATCCTGGAATTCGGACATCATTTTTTTACACCAATTCACTCTTTTTGTCTGCTGCTCGGAAGTTAACTTGTGTAGAAACCATAGAGTACAATTTTTCTAAAACCCAAGGGATCATGAATGATCGTGTGTAATGTTGCTAAACTAATGTTCAATGTCACTTCTAACTGTCGATAAGTAATTCGTCGGTTTGTTTTTATAGCTTTTTGGACGGCAGATAAATGTTTTCTGGGGTAACTACTTCACACGGTCGACCTGAGCGTGAGGCGTCTTCAAGCGAAAACGAGCCCCGCTGAAATTGTTTGTACCATCTCTATATGGTCGCACGAGATGGACAGTCATCACCAAGTATAGGCTTCATTTCTTCTAAACACTGTTCTTGAGATAACCTACGTCAAAAGTTGTATTTCAAAATTGCACGGCACTTGATAGTCGTCCACGACGCCATTGCGCTAAAATCGCTAGACACGAACTGGCGCAAAAATGATAGTTTACAAATAACTATGTAGGACTACGACATGTCATGACATGTACAAACAAAAAACATCAATTTTACTTTCCTGCACCGTTTAGTTACAAAGTATCTCAAAACTTTCTGAACACCCTACGTATGTTGCACCATTTTTGAAGATTTGCCATTAGCGCAGACTTATCAGTAAGATGGCTGCCCTCAGCATAACGCACGAATTACAACTAATTTTTTGAATCAAGAATTTCAAGATAAATGGATTGGAAGATTGAAGGATTTAGTTTTTAAAGGAAGAACTATCGAAACACGGCAAGAGTTGCAAGTAGCGACTAGGCAAGCTTTTTGTGCGATTAGACCTGTTGATCTAATAAACGCTTGTAATGCAGTGGAAAAAGGTGTTTATTATGTATTAGGAAGAAGGAGCCAACTTTAAACATCTACTTTGAATAAAGTTTTTCCATAGGTTTTGGTTTTCATGTAAACGCGTTTAATTTTATAGGCCAATTTTTAATATAATATGTTCATAAATATAAAGTTTGTAATTTAATTGCATTTATTTTTAGTCTGTTTTTTATAGTTTACATGGCCTACTTTAGCAAAAATGAAACAACTGGTATGCTATTTATCTGCCTTTGACAAGTGCCGATTTTTTTATGGCTCACTGTTGCAAAAATTTAAAAACTAAAATATTTCGCTTAATTTCAACAATAAGTATAAATAATAATATATCATTGGGAAGAGCAAAAAATAAGCAATTTCTGAGATCATGTGCCAACTATGATTTATATTTTAAAATACTAAGCTTCTAATTTATACACTTTATATGTGTCCCAAATCCGACCTTCCTTGGAATATTGTTCCCATATCTAGGGCATGGCGCCCCCACAACCCTAAGCATTCTTGATTCTATTCAAAGAAGAGCTATTCGTCTCATTAATGATCCTTCACTTACAGAAAGGCTTCCCTCTCTTGCCCATTGTCGGGCTGTGGGGGATTTATCGCTTTTTTATAGGTACTTCCATGGCTTTTGCTCTAAAGAATTATCCAGTATAGTTCCTCCACTCACGGTTCCCAACAGAGAAACTCGTGGTTCCAGCGCGTATGCATCCCTATACGGTCCAACTGGATAGGGATGCATATATATTTTCAACCAAACTAAAAATAATTTTTAAAATCTGAGTACTTTAATGGATTTCACTTAAAAATTGCCTTAAGAATGATTACACCGTTTTGGGAAGTTTTTAAAAATGACGGACTTACGATTTTTTTTCAAAATGGCCAAAAAATTAAACACGCCCTATATCTTGGATACCGATAGAGATTTCGGGATGCGGTTTTTACCATTCATCTAATTTTAAAAATCTAGCCCAAGACACCTATGTCAATTTTTCTTCTATCTGGTCAGGAAATACGAGTTTCCTGATACAACAGTCGAAATCGCACCACCCTCTACATCCTTTCGTACATCGGCAGGCTATTTTTTCAAAGAAAACCTGTGGCGGAGGACCTTTGATAGTAAATATTATTTAATGATTATATTGGTGATACTATACAGGATAGGACAAAAGGTATAGATTTTGTTATGACGCCCCATGTATATTATATCACCATTATAAAGATATCTAAACGACCTTTAAGAAAGTACCTCATTAGGTATATCTATCTTTATTAGTTTTGAAGATATGGGCATGCAAATCAGGTATTCAGGTAATTTTTAAAGTACCGCCATTTTTGGAGAGTTGGTACATATAGTGAGTTCTATTCTACCAATCAAGCCCTTTCAGTTGATACCTATAATATTTATAATTATTATATTTAGAGAGTAGTGAAAAAAATAAGTAATACGCCATTTTTTATCGGCGGCCATCTTGGATTTACAATCATATAGAATGTATTATATTGTATTGTCATTAATATTAATAGTGTGAGCCAACTCACTTTATATTCTGGGGTTATAAAGAACTTGTCGGGAGCTTTAAAATGGTGTGTCACAAGACCCCCCCATTCATTTAATTTTTATTTTCAAAATGAGGCCAATTTGTTAGTTTGACATGTATTTATGTCATTTCTTGTTTAAAATATGGTTTATGTTGCCTTACTAAAGGCCTCAAATTTTCATGAAGAATTACCAAACAATTCAAAAGCTAGTACGGGGGTCCTAAGTTTAGACAAGCACTGTATACCCAAAAGCACAAGGAAAAAAGTTATAACGACAAATTTATAAGATAAATGTAATTATGAAAGTAGAAAAATGTGAACAACTATATCTTACAAACAAATAGTCTTAGAACCTCTTGCAATAACCATTTTAAGGGCAGTTGTTTTCTTTTTTAACTAATTGTACTATTGCATAAACCTAATTCTCAAAAACTATAAACTCTAAAGACATCTACTTGGCGTCATTATGTAGAAAAAGGATTAAAAAATTTCTACAAAGCAGTGCTTATACCTAAACCCTCATGGAAAAAAGTTTTAGGGCAAAATATTAAAAAAAACGCGTGTTTTCATGTTTTTTTCTTTTGCTTTGTTTTTTAAGCATATTTTTGTTAAATATAACTTTTTTCAATTCAAAAAACGTCACTTTAATTTCCTACTGTTGACTACTACCTGAATAAAATGCGTAGTTTTCGACCTAACCTCAAAAAACAGGAAAAGGGCTGTTTTCAACCTATTCTCAAAAACGCACCCCTCTTAATGGTGGCACTTCGCGGTTTTTTAATGATGGGGGTCCATTGACCCTATAAAATAATAAAACTCCTTTAACGTTCTAGTTTCTTTTTATTCATAATCAATAGCCTAAAACAAAAGTGATTTACGAAGAGATAATATTGATTTTGTATATAAGGTTCAAGTAAAAACTCGAAAAACATTTTTTTTCAGGAGTAAACTACATTTTTTCATTATTTATTTTAAAGCAAAATATCATTAAAAAAATAATTTAGACTAGCATTTTAAATAACCTTATTAAAATTACCAGGGATATCAAAAAGTTTTATAAAACTAATTTGGAAGTAATTAAAAATAGCTTATTTTAAATTTTTAAAATAAAATTACCTAAAAAAACTTTAATAATTTGATTTTTCGACATCTGCTTCCTCCAAATTTCTACACGACACATTTTTTTATCTGTAAACCAATGTGGCGTTTCGCCAAAATATAGAATTCAATAATATTTTTGTTTTATTATTTTTATTGATTATAAACTTAATTCTAAATAAAAATAAAAATAAAAGTAGTTTACTCTTGAAGAACAATCACATTTTTCAAATTTTTGCAAACCCTGTTTACAAAATCAACATTTTTTTAAAAATATATTTTCTTTTCAAACAAAAATTTAAATAGAGAAGGACTTTTTTCGATAAATGAAATAGTCCATTTGTCTCCTTTATACCCCTTTCGTGGAGGTCTGTATATCGAGAAGATTTTGACTTATTTGACAAAATGTAAAAATAATATAATTCTTTCTCTTTCTTTAGCATCAATACAAAGCAACTTGGTTATTAGATAGGTTTAGCCAAATCATCATATTTTTTGCAAAACAACTTATGATTCTTTGTTATACATCGCGATTTCGAAACATTCTGTAAAAAAATAAATAAATAAATGCATAATTTAAACAATACATAGCATAATAAGTTTTAAATAGAAACTAGGAATAGGTGCAGTTTTATTGCATCCAATTTTATTACTTCATTTGTTGGTTTGTTTTTTCTTGAAGTAATTTAAATATGTTGGTGATATCATGTTAAGATAAGTCATAAAAACGTAGGTTGTTACATTTTCGTCGGCATTGTTTGTGTCTGAGTAAATATAGAGTAGGTGGCAGTTGTATTTCTAGTACTGTCTATAAAGTACGCAATTTAATTAAAAATATTTTAAAGTTGTTATTAAATCGAATGACGATGACTAAATTCTAAGAGTATTTATTTGAAACAAAGATTTCTTTATAGACTCAAATTTAAAAAATGCGTTAAAAACTTCAATAACAATAAATTATATAAAAAAATGTGGTAAACGGTTTTATTGTACCAAAAGCTAAAAAATAATTTGATAAGTCCTAGGTGCCAGATAGCACCAATCTTCTCATCAATCTGGGGTATTGATCATAAAATCGTTAAGAGTAGCGTATCCAGAGTAAATATTATAAAATTTCACGTGTCCAACGATTTCCATATTTGTCTGATCAATAATACCCCAGATTGATGAGAAGGTTGTTGCGATCTGGTAGCTAGGATTTACCGAAATATTTTTTGTCTTTTAGTACAATAAATCGTTTAACATATTATTTTACACTTTATTTTTAAGTTTATAGTTTTGTTGTTAGTTAATACTACTTATTCTATTGGGTTTATTTATTTCAAAATAAACGACTTATTAAGTCCTTTCATTAAATAGCACATTGAAGTAGATGTGGAAAATAGGTATTGATAATTTGTGAAAAAGTATGTAATCAGCCATTTTGTGGCGGCAGTCATCTTCGATTTTAATTTTTTTATAGTGAGCATTATTCTACCAATCCAGCCCTTACATATGATACTCATATTGAGGTTGTTGTGAAGTAATATCTATTCCGCCATTTTTTTATCGGCGGCCATCTTGGATTTACAATCATAAGAAATGTATTATATTGTATTGTCATCAAGATTAAGAGTGTGTACCAAATTTCAGGTCGATCTGTCGTCCAAAAGAGGGTCAAATCCCACTTACTAAATTTAACTTAAATATTTTTAAACAAATTAATAAATAAATAAAAATAAACAGGTAAAGCTAAGTAAAACCGTTTAACTAAACCCTCATATTCTGATAATCAAAGATAATTATTGCTTAAGGTTAGTATTTCTTCAAACCAAATAATTTTTCCACGGGCTTTAAAAAATGCAGTTTTTTTAATCGTTGACATAAAGATAAAGTACTCCATTCTAGTACCCTACATAAAGTGTTAAAAAAGTAACTTTTTTACACCTCAAAGCTTTTTTCACATTTTGAAATAGTGTTTTATTTCAGTGCATACTACAATAAACATAAATATCAATTTATGCAATGTAACAGGAAACTGAACCAAACGGTCAAGTTACCTTTGATTTCGTTATTTATTTTTTTTAGTTCATGTGTCACTTCTTTTAAAATTTGACAGTTTGCCAATAAATTAAATAGAAATTATTGAAAATTAGTAGTAATAATAAATTTGGATGACTAAGAAATTAAAAAGAATTTATACAGTTTTAGTATTATTTCTACAAACAGTAAGTACATACAATTTTCTAAAATTAAATCATAAGTGCATAGTTATGAAAAGGATAACTGTCTCTTAAAAAAAGGGAAGCACTGATTTTTTGTTCAAACATAATGGCTGTGATGCAAAAATTAAAATTAATAGGTTTAAATAAATAAAAAATATATAAACTGGTAATTTGGGATTTTTTTACGGTCTTAGAAAAAATATAGTACCTATGTAACGCATGCATAAAGTGTCTTTTTTACTTATGGGATTGCCGCATTCGCCTAACGGCTCGTGCTGTTAAACTTCCCAAGGGTAAAAAAAAGTATCACTTTATACCTAGTAAGTAACTCCGGGTACTGTAGTTTTAAACCAATAAAATTCATTTTTTATTGTGGTAACTTGGGTTACTGACTTTTTGAACCAATGAAATACATTTTTGTTCAGGTGTTTTTCTTAATTTATAGTAACAGAGTATATAGTATTAAAAGTAGGTATACAGGGTTTTAAAAATTCAAGGGACACTATTAGGATCTCGGAGACGGTAAATGATACAGGGTTAGCTAAATTGGGGAAAAGTTGCGAAATTGTATGCTTTACAAACAGAAATACGATAATAAATAAAATATTACCAGTGATCGGTACTATTGACTTTTTCGGTAACAATTTTATTAATATTTCCAGTTTTTCTGAAAACTTAGTAATTAGCAAAATAACATTATTAAAGGTTCTGTAAAATTATTGTTAAACAAAAAAATATTACTATGTTTTTTAATTTGTAATATCTTTAGCTAATTATAAATATTTTTAGAAAATTGGTAATATTTTTTGGCTAATTACTAATTTAAAAAAACATTGATATATTATTTTATCCGATCGTATCTACTGTACTGTACTGTACTGTACTAAACTTTCGTAATCGGCAGAATCAATTATTTCTTTAAGGATTTTGATAATAGTTTTGTTAAACAATTAGTAATTAGCAAGAAAATATTATTGATTATTTTAAATGTAAGAATATTAATAATAAATTAATATTTTGTAGTTATTTCTATCATGTCTTCTTAAAACTGTTAGTTAGGATACAACGAGAAAAATATGCAAGATATTTATTAAATTTTTGCAGATTAAGGAAAAACCTACTTTAATCGTTTATTTAAAGCGTTTGGCTAATGGTCTACAAGTTTCACCTATATAAAACTTATTGTATTCTCAAGGTATTTTATAAATGACATTTCTTGTATTTTCATTTAAGTTGTATGGTTTTGTTTTTGTTAATTGAGATCTGATAGTGTTTTGTGTTTTAAAGATTGTGCGAATATTAAATTTATGTCCTATTAGTTGAATTTTATTTGATAAGTCACCTATAAGACAAAATCAAAATAGACCTATTACAAATTTATTTTTACTATACATTCCCGGACTATCATATAAAATTAAACGAATAGGATTTAAATGCAATATTAGAACAATCTTTAAAACACAAAACACTATCAGATCTCAATTAACAAAAACAAAACCATTTAACTTAAATAAAAATACAAAAAATGTTATTTATAAAATACCTTGAGAATGCAGTAAGTTTTATATAGGTGAAACTTGTAGACCATTAGTCAAACGAATAAAAGAACACAAATGATACATTAAAAACACAGAATTTCATAAATCAAAAATCTGTCAACATGCCTTTGATAACAATCATAGAATAAACTAGGATGCTTCGAGCATTTTAGCAAAGGAAACTTGTTCTAAAAATCGCAAAATTAAAGAAAGTGCGTATATATTATTAAATAAAGATAATTGTGTAGCATTAATTTCAGTTAATTTAAATAACACTTGGTTGTCTTTGCTTGATACTGAAGTATCTTCAGGAAGACTAAGAATTAACTAACTATTCACCTTTTTTGTAAAATAATCAATACACCAGCAACCAGTTATCTACGTCACTATGACACTATAACCAAACAAACATATTTTGACATTTAATGTCAAAGATTTCAGAATATCCTGAAAAAGATAAAAAAATTTAAACTTTAAAACCTTAATAATAGTAAATTTTAATTTTTATTATTTTTTGATTCCATTTATCTTGACAACGGTGGCAGATTCGCCACCGAAACGTCGATTTTTAATTATCTTTTTACTTGTTTAAATTTTTATTGGTTTTTTAGTACTTTTAATTTTATTTTGGTGTGTACCCAAATAAATACCATCCATTAAATGACTCCGCCGAACTACAGAACATATCTTTAACTTAATCTTGTTATCTCTTTCTTTGCTACAAAGGCAATTCGCCACCTCCCCCTTTTCGAGTCTTGTTGCTTTCCAGGGATTTGTACGTGAAAAATCAGAGATCCTTAAACTTTTTTATAAAATGTAACTACTGAAATGCAAAAATGGTGTGCATAAATTGTCAGCTGTCAAACCAAGAGCTGCTACTGGTATTCCGCATAAGCGGTCACTGTCACTACTAATATTTTCCGCGGCACGTCCATCCATTTCCAGCTATTTGGGAAACACCTCGTGTTCATTACCAAACGGAAAAACCATCAGCTTATAGAAATCTTTGCTCACAGCGCTTAGCTCCATAAGAAAGATGTTTGTGAGTGAGTTTCCTAACTTCCTCGAGGCACCAACACATCTTCTACATCCACCATGCACGACACCGTGTAAGGCCTCAGACACATACTAAGCGTGAGCGTAAGCGGCCAGCGTTAAGCAGAAAATGTGAGAGCACTGTCTTTAATCTTTGTGCGAGAATAAAAGACTTGTTTTTTAAATCAGCCGCCTCGACGCTTACGCTGGTTATCGTGCCTGAGGCCTAAGAGTCCAGCAGAGCTTCCTTCGGATGTGTTAAGTCGACCGAAGACGACGAACTTGACTTGTTTTTGCAATACCTAAAACAAAATTATATCATAAAATATTATTTTTTGAAACACTTTTGATAGCAAAGAGTTTTTAGTAAAATAATTCAATAAAAGCATTACATACAGATGAGATCATTTTGCAGTCTCTGACCATTATGTCAAATACCTTACTATGAAATCTCACTAATTACATGATATTCAGTAAAATGGCCCTTAGGGATCATTTTAATTTACTTAAATAATTTTAGGTGTTCAACCAATGATAATCGCTGTAATAATTAGTGAAAACTTTGACGCATAATACATGAATTAAACGTCAACATATCCGATTGGTAAACACCGTTTTATAATTGGTTAATCGCCTAAAATTTATGCTTGATACTACATAACGTGTTTGATAAAGTAGACACTAAGGGTGACCAAAGAACGACCCTAAAATTTACTGCAGAATACATTATGAACCGTCGATTGACTGGTTTCAATAAACTCAATTTAATTAAAAACATGCGGTATATAATAGAAATCGCTGTAAATCTTATTTTCACCAAAAACGGTTTCGAGATAAACGATTTAAATACACTTTTTTTGGGTCCTGGTTAGATAACCTTTTACGTTTTATATGAACTTCAAAAATGGTGTGCATAAATTGTCAGCTGTCAAACCAAGAGCTGCTACTGGTATTGCGCATAAGCGGTCATTGCCACTACTAACATTTTCCGCGGCACTTCCATCCAGCATTGCCAATAAATTTTACATGCAGGCGAATTGCCGGCAAGCATACAAAAATGGCGGCATACTAATTCTGATTAAATAAAGCACGCGTTTTTGTTGCAGGCAAATAAATATTGGATTTTTTGAAGGCAAACCTTCAACGCATATTCATACTTTTTAAACCATATTATTAACATTGGTATTTAACTAACATTAAAGCAATTTTTTTGATCTGTTTTATTTATAATGGCAGCTAAACAACATTATTTTATGTTTTTTACATAATTTAAAGGAAATGGCCTTTTCATAACATTTTATTGTTAAAAATCATGCAAATAAAAATTAGGTCAAACAAAATGTTTATTATGTATTTTGGAGCGAATAAAAATAAAATGATGGTAAAATTAGCTACGGTAATTTCGACCGAAGGTGACCGCTTTGTGCATTTGTTTTCTACGTGGTTTTCTAGTTTTTAGTTTCTTTTTTAAAGAAAAGAGTTTTTTAATAGATCTAATTAAATGTATTCATTACCTACTAAGTGTGTGTTGTGTGATTAATTGGTGATGGCTAGTCGAGAAGGCAAGATATTCAAGTAGACTGTTGGGAGCTGTAAACATTTTGTTTAAAACTTTATTAAAAGTTTTAAAGACGTGTTAATAAAAATATTATATATATTTAATAGTTTTTTTGACATACCAATAGATGGCGTAATGGACAATAAACTACTACGTTTCTGCAATATCTTCGCTTTTTATAGTCTAAACCGTACCCATTAGACAAAAATAATACGAGAGCGGTCTGCGATAGGTGATCTCACTTAGCTTTGAAAGAAATATCTTCGGCTAGTGTAAAAATCTGCATCTCCAAGTTGGACAGTGTTCCAAGAGATGGTACTTTGCATTGCAAGGAAATTGCATGCAGTAAGGAGTTTTTCCTATTTTAATTTTCAAATAAAATATCGCATCATTTTAGCTTTAAAAAAAATATATGCGACAATTTTCGTCAATAAGACGTCAGCTTGCTGCTTGGGAGTATCTGCATTTGCCCACTTTCGTGTCTTTTTGTTATCTTTTTGCCAATAACTTATTAATGATGGATGCCATCATCTTAAACGCATTTTTTTACCAATAACTTATTAATGACGGATGCCATCACTTTATCTGCAACACGTGGCCTAATAACGGCCAATATCCCACTTTCGCGTCTTTTGATACCTTTTTACCAATGCCTTGCCATTAAAGAGTGTTGGCAATGCCAGTAAATTAAATGTACAACGCCGGCAAAAAATGTTATATAGGAAGATGATTTAAATAATTTTTTTTTTTTTGAGTCCTGGTTAGATAACCTTTTACGTTTTATATGAACTTCTAGTTAAAGTGATCAAACAAATTTGCCCATCTGCAACTTCTTGAAGGGAACATTTTGGGAACCCCAGTACAAAAATATTTTACCAACAGCCAAGTGGTATTAACATAAAAGTAATATTAAGTTTTTATATTTTATTACATCACCAGCACGAAACCAAATCGTACCATGAATGATAAAAAGTAATTTATGTTCGTTACGCAGTCTGATTGTAGACTTTGTTGTTAGCGAATAAAAATACAGTTAGCCGTTTGTTGTTTGTATTGTCCCAGCATTGTCAAATAATGGCGCGACGATAATATTGTGAATGAGTTAGTACCATTGTGTGAATTGTAAATTAGTATATTTATTATCCTGCTATTAAAATTTTAACCCACATATTTATGTAATTTAAATATTTTTCGCGTAATTTTGAGAAGTCAATAATATGTTCAATTAAATAATTGGTTTTTGGTTTCCGACAAATGTCACATGGCTTTTATTTATATTTTGCCACCCACTTTTAACCAGAACCAAAAAGAAAAGAAAAAAGATCCTGTATAAAAATAAGGTTTAAGGAAAAAAATCAATTTAATTGCATAGTTTAGACAATAAAACTTTTTTTTAAATAAGGTTTTATAATTTTTACTCAGAAATTATGTAACAACAACGAATAATACTAAATATTAGGAATTTAAGAAAGTTTACTACTAAGAGTAAAACACATTTTAAGATTAAAGGCATATTACAGCCTGGAAGAATTTTATGGTGATATATTGTAAGTACTTTTTTTCTCATTATAACTTTATATCTTTTTAACTTATACTCTTTATATTAATTTTAGCATGTGCTGAGAGTGTAGATATATACATATAACGTATGTCCTAAAAGTTTTGGCACACAATATTTATCGGTTTTTTTAATGAAGAAATTTATTTAAACACTAACTAGTTATCATAAATTACAACTCAATACTTAACTAAACTATACTATCGAATTATATGGAGGGGCCCATTTTGCTCTACCAGACGCAAATTTCTTCGAATGTCTTTCATGAGGTCCTGGACGGAATTCAGTTCAATTTCTCGTAATTTCACTTAATGCACATGGTCTTCCACTTTTTGGGAGATTCAGACATGGTATTAATAGATAGATAGATAGTTTATATTATTCCCTTCTCGCACTCGCTATTGTTCTATAAATAGTTCTGCGTGAAATTTTTTCATTCTGGAATATTCGACAGATTTCAGCTTTGGGTATCCGCCCAACTAACTTGTAGATACTTCTTCTTATTTCTAATTTATACGACATCTTAAAGCGAAAACTTCAAAATAAATAAATCTCAACTGACAGTAAATAAAGTAAATAAACTTTTGTTATCAAAGGCAACTTGATATTATTTTGTTTTTCTTAAAATTAAAGACAATGAGTTTTGTGCCAAAACTTTTAGGACATACGTTATGTTGTTATTTGCTTTTATTCATGTTTTTATTGCTTATACTTTTTTGTATTCTCTTTTATTTTATTTTATTGCATTTTATATTCCTCTATTCATTTTAGCATACGTTGTAAGTAGGTTTAGTAGGTTAGGTTAGCAAACTATTGCTTATTTATTTATTATTTTTCTCTCTTTATTTTGTGCTTTGTTAACAAGATTTTTTCTTTAACAATAAAGCATATTTTGATTTGATTTGATACTTATTTATATAAGGTTTATATCCATTTTTACAATTTTGTACTAAAATCAGTGTTTTAGCAATTTTTTAGTTTTTTAAAATCTTTGTTTAACACCCCTTATCTTAAGAATGAAAAATTTGTGGACCCAATAGTTAATTACGATAATTTAATCATAGCAGTTTGGCACCAGTGTTCAAAAACACCCTATATCAGGGCTTCCCAAACTGTGCGTCGTGACGCCCCAAGGCGTCGCCCTGTCGCCCCAGAGGGGTCGCGTATTGATAAGACAAGAAAATGGAGAGGGAAGAACCTACTATCAATTTTATTTTTTAAAGCCTAGGGCGGCCAACAGGAATATACTTTTTTTTGTCTTCAAGTACCAAGGCAACTCACTTTTTAAGACTTGTTGCGGTAAAAAGAAATAAATTTTATTTCTGTTGGGCCCCTGACTCTTGGCACTTTAAAGATAACTGGAAGCTTCCAAGAGCGTCACAGTCCAACTAAGTTTGGGAACTCCTGCCCTAATATTATCAGAAATTAAAAAAGTTAACTGAGCTAATATTGCCAAAAAATCCATGTTTTAATTTTCTATTATTTTGTTACCAGCCGTATCAAAATGGAAATATCAAGAATCATCTTAAAAATATCTCTATACAGGGTGATTCAAAATCGATCACGAAACTTAAGGGTGATTCTACTTGACAAAATAAGGGTAAAGCTTCATATAATTTTTTTCAAAATGTCATTCGTTTTCGAGTTACAAGCCGTCAAAGTTCAATTTTTATTGTGGGTTTTTCGCCATATTGCATTTATTTTTTAAACAATCCAGTTGATATTTGGCACACAAATCGAGCTTTGCAGATTCTAAAATTTTAAGATAAAAGTACTTTTTTAACACCGCCAGAGGGCTCTTTACCTAAAACTTAAATTTATTTACATCATAACTTTTATTTTGACAGATATCGCAAAGCTGAGGGCTCCATTTTATAGACAATCAAACACTTAAAAATTAGGGTACTCTTTATTAAAGTTGATAAACCTCACCGTTTAGGCACCAATAGACATCAAAGCTTTCATCAATTTCAATCGAATTACCTACATACATACAGGGTGTCCAGTAACTCAACCGACAAACTTAACCAAACGATTCTACAACAAAAAATAAGAAGAAAACTTCATATAAAAATATGTCCTAAACATCTTAGTTTTGGTTAGTTCTGGTTAGTGTTTAAAAATTTAAAAAAAGTTTTTTTTAATATTTAACACACCGTAGTTCAAAAACTAATACGTTTGGGACATATGTTTATACAAAGTTTTTTCTTATTGTCTGTTGTAGAATCGCCCCATAAAGTTTGTCGGTTGAGTTACTGGACACCCTGTAGGTATGTAGGTAATTTGTTTGATGTCTATTGGTGCCTAAACGGTGAGGTTTATCGACTTTAATAAAGAGTACCTTATTTTTAAGTTCTTGATTTTCTATAAAACGGCGCCTCCAGTTATAATGGAAATAAATTTTAAGTCTTAGGTAAAGTGCCCTCTGGCGGTATTTTAAAAAGTACTTTTATCTTAAAATTTTAGAATCTGCAAAGCTCAATTTGTGTACAAATATCAACTGGCTTGGTTAAAAAATAAATGCAATATGGCGAAAAACCAAAATTAAAATTGAACTTGACGGCTTGTAACTCGAAAACGAATGACATTTTGAAAAAATGTATATGAAGCTCTACCCTTATTTTGTCAGGTAGAATCACCCCCTTAAGTTTTGTGATCGATTTTTAAACCACCCTGTATTATAATATTGTACTTAAGTTTTGTGATAAATCACATAAATAAATAGAAAATAGATTTCTTTTATTTTACTACATCTAAGAATTTGAACATTGTCAACCGGTTACAAGAAAAACGTATTTCGTCGCATTCTTGGCTGAGTCAAGAATAAAGTATAGAAAAAAATTTAGGTCGTCGTTCACTTAGCAACTTTTGCTTCAAAAATCCATTAGATGATCAATTAACAGTTAAGTTATAATTATTTGTCATAGCAGTTTCAAAAAACACGTAATGTTTGTTGGTATTCTAGAATATAGGTTCAAAATATAATGTTTTGACGGTAAAATTTAAGTAATACAATAGTTTATTAGCATAAAAAATGAGGCTAAAAAAGTAAAAATAAAGTTATGATTATATTTTTACAAAATTTAGTTAAGTACTACAAAATTAATTAAAACTTTTGTTATTTTATGCAGTATTTTAAAAGAAACTGCCCTAAATATAAAAAAAAGTAAAAAACTGTCTAGTTAACTCCATAGGGCAAAAGATCACTGCAAACAACGTCTTTGCCGACGAAAAACTTTTAAAAAACGTTTAAAGATCATTCACGAACGTCTGAGAACGTTTATCGTACGTTACCCAAAATCTGCTTAAATGTTGTAAGAACGTTTATAAAACCAACTTTTGGTATAAAGGTTGAGCCCCTCTATCATTTTGGAACAGTAGCAACCATTTCCAAGTTAATATTAGAGAATTATTGCAAGTTGCCTTATTAAGCTCAGGAATTAATAATGCCGGCCTTATTTAAATAGTCCTTGTACCCATAATTTAGAGTTATTGCAAATTATGTTAACAGTACCATTGACCTAAAAAAAGGGAAAAAAATTTAACAGTTTTTCTTTATTGTTTTGTGTTGTAGGGTTTTTTTATAACACAATTATAGAAATACATTTGAAAAGCAAGGTTTCGAGTATTTTTACTTCTAAAACTTATCGATATTGTGATCGGCAGCCGTTCGGTTTAACGAACAGTTCCGAAGTTAAAATAAAGCAAAATAAGGCACGACCTAAAACCGACATAGATAAAGCCGGGCACTATACTTATTAAGGGGGTCCTTATCCTACCATGCATCTGCGCAAGCTCAGATGTCAAAATAAGGCCGGTATTATTAATGCCTGGCCTTATTTCACTATGCAATAATTCTCTATTTACAATAAGCAAAATATATTCAATAAAATACCCGTGCGATTTGAAATTAACAGTATCTAAGTATTTTAGACTAATCCTTTTTTTCATTCATTTTGTACGTTCGTATGAGATGCACTGTGTGGAGATCAAATGTACCTCCCTGAAAGTCATTCTGCCGGCGCCCATGTTTGGTCAGTATATTTTTCCTGTATTATACTTTCAAAATATGTAAAATTTTAAAATTTTAAAGAGATTTTCCCCTTAAACAATACAGCCACCATAAATTCTGTTGGGTTGCCAATTTTTTGAAACAATTTGGGATGACGTTATTGTTTTACATAGTACTCTAAATATCGACATGACCTAAGTTATTTTTAATGTTATTAAGGTTCAAAACATCCTAAAAACATTACATTTTCTTGTTAAACGGTGACGTCATGTACGTCGCGTATTTACCTTGTTTGAATACATCAGGGACAATGGTTTAAAAACAATATGGTTATCTTTGTCGGACGGGCGAATGCATCGTACTCATTAGAAACTTTGTTTCGGTCATTTTTTACGTGGCTGTACAAGTGACAAGTGAAAATTTTTTATATTTGGTTTAACATATCATACCCTAAAAATTTATTGGGCTATGCCGCAACGGTTTGAAAACCCACATTTTCTGGCTTCTCATACATCAATTATAGACGTTCAACCAATTATAACCGCGGTAATAATTGGTGACAGCTTTGACATATAATACATTGTTTAAACGTCAACATAACCGATTGGTAAATACCGTTTTAAATTTGGTTCTTCGCCTAAAATTGATGATAGTTATATCGTCATTTTCTAATACGGTTAGAACCACTGAGACGAATATGAGTGGCTTTCCAGTGACGCAAATAGAGCGCTCCCGAGTAGCTCAGGAGCATTTCGTTCTACTTTAGGGCGTTTCAGTGACGAAAAGTGTTATGCACCTGAGCTACTCCGTTTTTTTTCCCTTGCCCCTCATGCACCAATCCCTCTTTTGGTTTTTGTGCTTCAAACGTGTTTTTATATGGTTAAGGATGGATTTTTTAAAATTATTTATTTAAAATGGAATTAGATATTAAAAAGAGATTATTATTATAAAGCCAACAAAGGTTAAAAACAACAAAATTTTAAAATTTCTCAAAGTATCTCTCTTTCCTTGTCTAAGGATGCGTTCCAGTGACTAACTTTTAGAGCGGTTCAAGAGCTTCAAGCCCTGGAGCGTGACGCACAAAAATTTTCGTCACTGGAAAGCAACCATGGTTAGCAAGAAATTTTGACTTTAGTCATGCATATAGTCAGTAAGATATATTTAATATGCAACCGTACCAACGAACGTATAGAAATCAGTAAATCTAGAAGCGATTTGAATTAAATTAATTGAGACTCCAATAATTTAATTAACCAAATATTTAAAATGTGCCCCGTTATTGACGAGATAATAGAGAGCCTGTTCACAAATTTTGATCGTAAATTTGTTTTCTGGCCTTCCAATGATATTTTATACTTAGGTTCTTAAATATATGCAGGTGAAGCTAGTTTTTAATTGAATCCAGAGAAAAAAATCTAAGTCTGGAGTCTGTGGAGCCATTCCACTTCTGCCTGTGTCAGCAATAAAATGAACTTCATGATATTAATCCTTTTAAAACCTATTTACTGGGGTTTCTTTTGACAAGTCCACCATTAATATTTATATCGCTATATATGCAAGTGGCGCTTCAACTCAGCCTGTCAATTTTGACATGTTTCGGGTGTCGCACTGGATGAACGCGTTTTTGTCTGGCAAGTTTATTACAATGTTGTAAATGCTATTTTTAAGCATTTTGCCAAAAAGTAAGTGATAAGTATAATAGTCGTGAAACCCGTCCAGTCCAATACCTGAAATATGTTAATTTTGAGCCTTATGGTTTTCGTGATTGTAACCTTTACCATTTTTAGAACAATGTTTAAAAATTGCATGTAAAACATTGTGGTAAACTTATTCGACATAAAAAGTAACGCGTTCGCCCAGTCCGACACTCAAAACATGTCAAAATTGACAGGGTGGGTTAGAGCACCGTCTTTGTATATGAAGGTATAAATAATCGTGGTAGACTCGTCGAAAGAAACCCTCCAAGTAGGTTTTAAAAAGGGTTCCTATCATATAAAGTCCATTTCCTTGCTGACCCAGGGATCAAATGCATCTCGTCTAATAATATGTATACCTGAAAATTTTTCATTGAGCCACTTTCAAAATGCTGATGCATCGTTAGGGCATCGTTCATAAACTACGAGTAAGTTATTAACTTTTCTGCGACGCGTTTGAAAGCGGCTTTCAAACGCGGGCAGCATTGCGGGATCTTATTCTTTTAAACAGTAGGTTTTATAACTTCTTAATTAGCAATTATGTAACAAAAATAATAAATACTTATTTAAATAAGGTTTATATACCAGTATAGCAGTTTTTACTAAAAATGTTTTCGAAATTTTTTGTTTTTTTTTAATTTTAACACCCTGTATCTCAAAAGTTAAGACGTTTAGGATATATGTTCATATAAACTTTTCTTCCTAAAATAAGCTAAGAATCCTACCTTGTGTTTTCGGTCATCAATTAAATTACACCCTGTATGGTTTTAAGCATTAAATTACATCTTATTGTCAAAAGTATGTTTGAAATAAATTGTCAAATGAATGATTTTTTATAAATTTTGCGACACACGCAAGCCACCATTTGAAGCGAACGACTGGCTTTGTTCTGGCCAGCAAGTGAGTACGGAGGAGAGACAGGGCAGAAGGGGACTCTGACCGGAGCCGCGTCGTCGAGTGAATTGAACTATTCGTAGTTTATGAACGATGATAAGGGGGAGCTTTGTCTTGCTGAAAATACAATTTATATTAACTAAGTTTATAGCAACTATTTCATCCAATTTATTTTTTAAGATAAGAAACAGTAAACTTTAACTTTAACATTATGCTAGCCTATATTAAACGATTTCAGAAATGTAAAGAAATATGTTATTTTAGGTTCCTACATTCAGGATATCTTAAGCCTTCTTAGGGGCACTTTTTAAAGCATGTTTATGTTGTTTATTTTTTAAAGAATAACCAGACCTAGAAGTATTATCTACTGTTTTCAGGACGCCCTGTGTATTTATGATAAACTGCTTTTGGAAATACAATAAGTATTTTATCATCACTAGTATTTGCTTGTACCAGCATAGGTTAAAATAATAGAAGGCACGTGTAAATATTTGATAAGAACATAATTAGGGAAAGATGGAGGTAACACGGTAACACAACGCAAGATAAAATAATTTTAATTAATACTACGTATGTATAGGGTTTTCATTTATATTTTAACACCCACTTACGACAAATTACAAATTAAAAGGATAAAAAAATTCTCGTATAAAAGTAAAAAAGTATCATAGATTTTTTTATCTATTATCTTTCAAGCATAACAAAAGGAACAAATCAACATCAGAAAGTTAAAAAATATAAAGAGCTAAACTCTTTTAATTGGAAAATCCTGTATATTATGTCACCATTAAAAGGTCTCTATAAAAGCTTTTTAAAAATACCACATTTAAATATATCTAGTTTTAGTGGTTTCAGAAATATGACAACTTAAATCTAAAAAATAGTAGATATACTAAGCTTACTTACAGCTTAGACCTGTAGATATAATGGATAGTATCTGATATTCTTCGGATTTAAATGGCCATAGTTTCAAAACCATTAAAGATAGGTATATAAAATGGGATATTTTTGTAAAGCAATTTTAAAGATAATTTGACGGTAAAAATATAAGAGTGTTCTATTTAAAAAAAAGTTTACCTCTTTATTTTTCTTAGCTTCCTGATGTTTATTTGTTTTTTTCTTATGCTCAGAAGATAAAAGAAATAACTTTTACCCAAGAAGTTTTTTCCATCTTTTTTAGTTATAGATGTAATGGGGTGGAAAAATATAAATGAAAACCCTGTACATAATGTCGACATTTTAAACCTTTAAAACGTTTAAAAGTATCACTTTTGGGTTTGACACGTTTAATTTTTTTAGCAACCGTCGCAAAATTTAAAATTTGCCATATTGTACAATATTTAAGACATCTCTGTAATATATCTGAAAAATTAAAAATTATTTTTATGGTTGATCAAATTTAGTGTCAACACAAACTAAAAGCAATTGTTTTTAAAATTAGGTAACTTGGCACCGTTTTTAGCGCCCCCATCGGAATAATTTTAAACTAATTTAGTGGAACATGAAAATTCATGGTGAATTTTTTCTTTCTGTTGATGGAGTTAATATGGTATTTTTTGAATATTTTTTCAATTTATTTAGTAAATGTAATAAAAAATACAAAAATAATTAGTCTAAAATTTATGCTACATGTTTTGTTGGTTGTCATCATGGATACCGTTATAAATTCTGCCATGAAGCAAAACGTGCAAAGTCGGATTTGTCATGTTTGCAGTTTAATTGTAAATATTGTGACGTTATAAAATTCTGGAATTACATATAAGGGCTTACTTTACGTCACTGGGACTATGTACCATATGGAACTATCTTCTTGGGACCATGAGACCGGTGGACCATCACAACTAACTTTGCATTTTTTAAAACCCACTTAACTTATTTGATTAACTAATTTAGTACGGGCATATCCCTAGGGATAGCCTGTACGGGGCTTAACTACAACTTTAACTCTTTCTCTGAACTTCACTAACTACTTCTTCTCTGATAAAACAATCCCCTTTAATTTCTTCTCTCTTCTTTAAATATCAAATTTTCTAGTATTTGTTTTGCGTTTCTAGGCAACTCAGCTTGTTTAATGTTTTTGTTTTATTATTATAAGAGTAACCTAGAAAATTGTTTGATTTATACTTTTAAACCTTGACACCTCACGTATTGTTTTATGTCCCAAATTTCCCAATGTTAAGTAACCCAATTAAAATTTAAATTTCCCAAAAATGTATATTTTTAAAATTCTCAAAATGTATACTTTTTTATACTAGGTGTTCACAATATTCAGAACTTACATTTTGTGGCTTTATTACGCGAAACGTTAGCTGGTAACTACTTTTGTTTTATTTAGGTTTTTAGACAATGATGGCTAATATGTTGTCTGAAATTTAATGCCTTGTTCTTTTAACGATTATTTCTGACCACTCTGTATTTATTAATGGTAAAATTATCAATACAGTCTGTTAAAGTTGTTCTGTCTCTACAAGAAAACAACCTAACTCTAACTCATATTAAAGGCTTTTGTTTGAAAAATTGATAGTTGAAAACAAACCACTAAATTCTAAATGATTATTTTTATTTTCCAGTCTAATCAATAAGCAATCGGGAAATTAGAGTAGGAAAGTGTAATTTGAGTAAGTCTCTTTTTAGTGATCTAATTATAAAAATTTTAAAAACTGATACAAAAATTTAAAATTTCTTTTAATAATTTAATTAAACTTGTACTTATTTGCTTACCATTGTATATAGTAGCAATATGAGTGGTCCAAAAAAAATCGTAAAAAATTATTACGACAAAAACCATAAAAGTCAATTTTTTTAAATGGAAGCCTCTATCTTTTTTTACCTTATTCTATAAGGATAAGTTGATATAAGGATGTCTATTCTAAAAATTTATAGTTTTTAAAATATTAAGAATTTATTATATCATTTATTTTAACAATGCTTTCAAAATGCGGCGTCACAGCCAACTACCCCATACCTACCTACCCGTACTTAAATGCATTGTTAGAATAGATTAAATCGTTAATATTTCAAAAACTATACATTTTTGGAATAGACATCCAAATACAAATTTACCCTTATTTTTAATGCCGAAGAGGATAAGATAATAAAAGATATAGGTTTCCATTTAAAAAATTGACTTTTAAGGTTTTTGTCGTTACAATTTTTAACGATTATCTTTGACCACTCTGTATTTATTAATTGTAAAAATATCGATATAATCTTCTAAAGAATTTTTTTTTTTAGAAGGAACGCAACCCCAACTTATATTAAAGGATTTTCTTTAATAGAAATTGATGGTTATGTACTGGCTTGCAAACGTCTTTTTTGACATAAAATTTAGAATAGATGAAAAACGGTTAGACTTAGGTATAGAATTTGTTCATAAATTCTGTTTAGAATTTTACGAAGAATCTAAAAAATAAATATTATATAGGGTGTTCCATTTAAAATAAGGAAGTTGACTTTATTTCCTGGTATAACCAGAAGTGGTAGAGCTGTCAAAATATTTTAGTTGTATGTCCCTCACTGACTTTATAATGCTACAAATTTTCAAAAATTTCCAAAGCGTACTTTTCGAGAAATCGATCACGGCAGTTCCCGGTGGTACACCCTGAATAAATCTTGTGTTCTGTGCAATCATTTGGGTTTTCTAAGACCACGTTAAAAAAATATTGTTTTATTTCCCAATAACTACCAGCGTAGTGAAGAAAAAGTGCACTTTTAGCAAAAACATTTTTAATTGCAAATATGCAATTTTTCCTTACAATAAATCAATCAATTTGAATAAAACCTATTCTAGACTTTTAATTATTATTTTTATGGAAATTTATTATGACTGTTGAATTTAAAAAAGTTCAAGCTAACGGTTAATCGATAAAAGTTCCAATTATATAACTCTCATTGCATGGAAGTAAACGGACTTAACTACAAACATTTAACATTAAATTATTCATATTGCTGCTATATACAATGGTAAGCAAATAAGTACAAGTTTAATTAAATTATTAGAATAAATTTTAAATTTTTGTATCAGTTCTTAAAATTTTTAGATAATTAGATCACTAAAAAGAGACTTACTCAAATTACACTTTCCTACTCTAATTTCCCGATTTCTTATTGAAAAGACGAAAAATAAAAATTAAAAGCTGCAGTTATTTATCTCTGTGCCTTTGGTCTCAAATTTTTTGATAGTCCAATCGACTGTTGATTTTCCGGGTATTGGTCTATTCGGATACTGAGCAGCAAACATGTCTGACACCTTTTGGTAACTATTTCCTTGATAGTACCATTTAATAATCAATACTTTTTCTTCAGTAGTATAACTCATGGTTAATCTTTTCACTGTACGATTTTTTGATAATAATAAAGCACTAAGTTTAAAAATGACAACGTAATGTCACGCTAACTGGTATATTTATTGTTGTTCATAAATATGAGGCGATAATAATGTAACAATTTTTAAAAATATATTAGCATCTAACTAGCAAACGGGTTAACCGAAAAATCTAAAGTTTTTACCATGGACGTAGATTTGCATGCTCTTCAATAAACTTCAATGGAATTTTTTTCTAAAATAATTAGGGGAGCCAATAGTTGACCTCAATAAAAATTACATGGGATTTCCTATGTTCCGCCCGGCGATGCATCACCCGGTATAAAGTTTGGCGGGTCCAAAGATTTTTTAAAAAACTCACAACCGAATTTTAAATGATTTGTTCAACTTACAAGTATTCACAAATGTTTAAAAAGATCGATGGCCTCGTTACCTTTGGGCGTTGTATGAGGAAGTATCTTTTCATACAATGCTTTGGGTATAGGATATGGGATATCAAACATAGTTAGAATTTAATGCAAGATTTAAAAATGTGATAATTATTAGAAGCTTTTATTTAAGAAATAATGTTAATGGTCGTTGTTTATTTTTGAACCACCTCGTATGCATTAATTTATCGTAAAAAAAACAAGGCCAAAAATACAGAATGACGAGTCCACTTCTTTGAATTTTAAATATTGTTTTAGTTTACATGTCTTTAATAATTTTGTAAAAAGTCAATGGTAAATTCCTCTATTTATCTCTCTAACCATAGTTAGAATTGTGTGTAGAACTAAAAAATGTAATAAAAAATATGCGTTTCTCATTAAAAAAAAGTGAAGGTATTTGTTTTTCCTTATTTTTGGGCCGCACTGTACATAAATTTACCATAGAAAAATCCGCAGCATGAAATAAGGTTCAATGTGTCCCAGCGTAAAAATTATTAAAAGTTTAAATAAATTTGTTCCAACCCATGGGCAGGGCCGTTCCTAGGATATCTGGCGTTGTGGTGCAAAAAATTATTTGCCGCCCTTGGAACCAAAATCAATTTGGGGTTTAAAAAATTTTGAAGAGCAAAAAAGAAAAAGTCCTAACCTCAATTTCTTAATTTTTTTCTACATTGCACTCTTTACTGTTTTACTCCTTCTTTTCCCTATTTTTGTCCCCACTTCTCAATTGCTCTCTACAAAAACTTTCATCCTCCTACCATCCGCCCTTCTTTCATACTTTCCGCCATTTATTTTCCGCCCCTACAGCGATGCGCCAGGATCATCCAAATTAAGTATTTGCCATTAGTAAGATCGAAATTGGTCAAAAAATAAAGTTGTTTAAATCGGCAAACTAGTAGCAGTTTTAAAGCTCATAAAGTAAGTATTAGAAAGAAACAAATGACAATCGTATTTTAGAAAGTAAAACGATTTTTTTTAGTAAATAGAACACCTTACATGGGCTTAACTTGAGTTTTCAAATTAATTTATTAAATATGAATATTCCTGATAAACTTGTTAAGAGAAACCTCGCTAAATGGATTTTAAAAGGGTTATTATTATGAAGACCACTTTATTTTGGCTCAGGCTCTATAACCAGTGTGGACTAAGAATTATTATTATGGATCGATCATAGTAGCTAATTAGTCCACTTTGGGCCTAATAAAAAGTTTTATGCTACAGAGAAGACGTGCTAAAGCTATGTTTTATTTTGTAGAATGGTCCGCGATAGTCTACAACGCCATTAATCAATTTTAGGCGTTCAACCAAATATAACCGCGGTAATAATGGGTGACAACTTTGACGTATAATACATTGTTTAAACGTCAACATAACCGATTGGTAAATACCGTTTTAGAATTGGTTCTTCGCCTAAAATTGATGATTATGTTAAAAGATGGGAATTTAAGAATTTTTAAGTAGTCTACATCCTATTTCTGAAAAAATGCGTATAGTAAGTTTGTATAACTTTACCTTTACCTAAGTTAGGTATTAGTAAATAATACTATGCAGTAACAGCATATGCTCATCCATATAAACTAAACGAAAACGTAGCTTTTGTATGCAGGAGTTGTTTAAAAGAATATAGTTTATTTTTATGTTTCTTCAATGTTCTAGAAACATAAGCAACATAATTTAAGAAAAGGTACCTTTTTTCCAGTTTTTGCAAAGGGATGGTAAACTCTATTGACAGAAATAATGAAAAGTTAAAAAACTGATTTATGAAATGATTTTCAAAAAGTTATGCCGATAACTAATAGCGCAACTCTGGTAAATCATAAAATATGTAAAATGCAAACATTCATGCCATTTACTTATGCATAATAATATATGTGGCCTTTTAGTCGAGTGTTTACATACATTAAATTACTTTTAAAAGTACAATATTAACGTCATCTGGCGGATAAATGGCGTTGCAGGTTGCCATGTGTTATATAACATCGAGGACGCGCGACGTAGGAATTTACAACGTTATTTGAAGAAAAGTCTAGCAGGAATGAGTGGTAATGGCATTTAAGGTAATTTGTTGCTAACGGCAAATTTTGAACTGGAGAAAAAAACTAAAGTTTAGGTTAGGTTTTCGGTTTTTGTCGAATAGTCAAAAATGCCATGTCAACATGTAGCTATTTCTCTTGGTATAAAGTTGATAGTTTTTTAGGCTAGTTGCGGCTACTTGCGATTTTGACGAATTTTGGTGTGCCGGGATATTTAAGGGCGCTGATTACAAATCTTGAAGATATATTTTGTCGAAAACGTTTCCTTTTTAAGATATTAGTCATCAAACTTAAAAATCAAACTAACCTTATTCTTACTGAATATGTAATTTTTAATTTTAATTCTTTTAAAACCTAGTTTTTATTTATTTAATATTTTTGTTTCATAAAATTTTAATTAAAACATGCCGCAATAATGTATATGTATATGCTACGCCAAATTTGTGTAATTGCCGATTTCATGTATTTGGCAAAATTTTGCGTAATTCGTAAAATAAGCAATATTTATATTCATATTCATATTTTATTCACCATAACTCATACAAAGTACATAAAATACATTTGTTTTGGTACGTCAACACAATAATATTAAAGTTGTAAAAGGTAAAGATAAATTTAAAAATATATATATACTTAACTATAACGTCAACACAATATTAAAATTGTAATAGGTATAGACAATTATATATATATATATATATATTACTTAACTTAAAGAAGAACAAACAGAACACAAAAATCAATCACATAAATTCGTCACGTCCAATTCATAAACTCGTCAATTTTATAAAAACTCTTGAAGATGATTAAGCCTTTGACTTTCCTTTGTAATATTTTTATGTTAAATGTTTTCCAGTCAGTGGGTATTTTATTGTATATCTTAACAAGTAGTAATTCTCCTCCGGTGGCCGTTCTGCACAGATTTACCTTGGGTAGTCTTAACAGATTTTTAGCCCTAGTAGGATATTCGTGTACCTCTGCTTCGCTTTTAAAATTGCTTTTATTTTTACGTACTCATAAAAGTACCTCTAACATATATGCACCGGTAACAGTCATTTTTTAAAGGCTATAAACAGTGGTCGAGCATGTTCGTTATATGCGACACCACACATTGCTCGGGTTATTTTTTTCTGAGTTGTAAATACCTCAGGTGCGTCTACACTCGACACCCTACACTAGAACCCTGTAGGTTAGATGACAGTGCGCTAGTCCGAAGTAAGCTTTTTTCAATACCTCCATAGATACCACTCTCATCTTCCGATCACAAACCGAACTCTAGATAATTTAGATAACAATAAAGAAACCTGATTTCTCCAGTTTAACTGATGATCCAGGCTAAACCCAAGCAATTTGATGGTTTTATCATGTGTCGAATTCACACCCCTTTAACGTGTCCAGGCCATTTTGTGTCGTTTGATTCAGGGCAAGATGGTTAGCACTAAACTAGTATATATTTTTCCTTAATAAAGCCAATAGGAAAAATAGGATTTAACAAATTAGAACTAATTATGATTAAGTACCTCCATGTGACATTTTATTAACTGCTTATTTTACGGATTAGGCAAACTTGTGCCAAATACATTATATCGGTAATTACAAAAATTCGGCGTAACATATACACATAATACAAATTTTGGTGTACGAGGATTTTTGGTCCGCTGATTACGAATCTAGAAGATTTTTTGTCGGAAACGTTTCATTTTCGAGATATTAATCATCAAACTTAAAAATCAAACTAACCTTGTTTGTACTGTAATCTCCCTTTTCTTGGTTCACAACTAAAATATCATAAAATTTTAAATTTTAATCCTTTTTAAAACCTTTTTTTTTATTTTACACTTTTGTTTTATTAAATTGTAAAACTTTAATTAAAATATGCCGCAATCCTGTAACGAATGGACCAAAAATTTTAAATGTATTCTTTATAAAAACTTTTGCTTGTAAAAAAGAAAATAGGTTTCAAGCAAAAAAATGTTGATTTTGTATACAGGGTTCGCAAAAACTTAAAAAACATGATTTTTCTTCAAGAGTAAAGTACCTTTATCTTTAAATTTTAAGCATTAGGAAGATTAATTTTTAATAATTTTTGTAATTAATAAAAACAATTATACAACATTTTATTGAAATCCATAATTTAGCGATAATGCCTTGATCACATTCGTTTAGAGCTAAAAAATTGTGTTGTGTAGGGACTTGGAGAAAGCAGATGTTTGAAAAGCAAACAATGAGTTGATGATGTTCTTTAGGTCATTTTTTATTATTAAAATTAAAAATAATTAATTTTTGATAACTCCAAATTCAAGTTTCATGGATCTTTTTATACTACTGTAACATTAATAAAATCATTTAAAATGCTATTCTAAATAAATGTTCAAAATGATATTTTGCTAAAAAATAAAAAATAAAGGTTGTTTACTTTTGTAAAAAAAAATATGAATTTTAAGTTATTTTAAACCCTGCATACAAAACATTTTATATTCGTGAACTCTTTTTTTTTACAAGCAAAATTTTTTTATAAAGACGTTTTTTTTGAAAAATTAAATTTTTAGTTCATTTGTTCCTTTGTTAACTCCATGCGTGGACAGTAGTATATGTATTCTATTGTATACAAATTTTGGTTTACAAGGAGTTTTTGAGGATCTGATTACGAATCTTACGAAGATTTTTTTGTCGAAAGCGTTTTGTTTTTGGGATTTCAATCATCAATTGATAAAGAGTAAAAATAAGGTAAGTGTAATTTTCAAGCTTGATGATAAATATTTTAAAAACGAATGTCCTGTATGTTTTTGAATATTTTTAAAATTTGATTCTGTAATTTTGTAATATTCTCAATCCGGATGCACTTCATTTTTTTGAAGGTGAATAAATGTGATATTTTTGATATAACTACAGCCGTTCTACAGCTTATGTAGCATTTTGTTAATAAGGGAAAGATTGGATTTTAAAAATTTAACAGAATATAGAGGGTAAAGTATTAAAAATGTGAAAGTTGCCATATATCGTAAAATCGGCCATTTTGTTCTGGTGCTAATGAAATAACAGAGATATAAAAAAATATAAAAAACACTTAAGCTTACATTTTTATCCCTTAAATGTTTTTAACGACAGTCTGTAACACCTTGAATAAAGATGTAATTAAATTCCAAACAATATTTTTGAATTTACAGATCCATTGCCCTAAATCTAAAAATCATTAAATTTTCCCACGATAAAGATTGTTTTTTTAATCAAAGTGTTTTTTGAATTGGTGTGTGCACACCTGGAGAAATGGGTTATGTTTTATGTGTTAGCAAACAACAATTCCCTCAATACTTCAGCCAGGTACTTACAATATCAAAACGGGTCAAAGACGTGAGTGGGAGGGCCTTGGCACGGCTATCTGCGATGGGAATGAAAGATTTGTATGCGGGAAACGTCGACGTTTTGTCGGCCACATCGGCAGTTTTTACTGAATAAGAATAAATAATTTTTTAAAATATAAATCATGTATTATATAAATCAATATGCAATGTTTCGCTAAATCAAAAGGTAATGGGCCTCATTCTACTTGTAGAAGAATAAGCTAATATTTTTTAGATTGAATGCTACTTGCCATCAAATTTTTATTTACGAGATGTCCTAAAAAGCACGAAAAATATAGGGAAAAAATTTAAAAACATCTATTTGTTGGTTTAAATGTTGTTGTTATAAGTTAGTTATATTTGTTAATCTAAAAATGGATATACAAAAACTCGTTTTAAAATCTGCAAGCCTTAACTTTTAATTTTCGTGTTCCTCATTGGCTCTAAAATTTGCTAAACATCTTAATTTTTTCATCTTTTTCGAGTGATTTCTAAAATCCAGGTAGACATATTTAACATAATTTTTGGAAGGCTGATACGTTTATCATAATTTTTGTTTTTTAATTACATAATTGATAATAATAATGTGTCTACAGGCATTTTTATCCCCTTAAGAGCATGGCCATAGGCGGGCCAATTTGCCATAATATAGCACGCTGGTAATAATAACATTCGGCAACGTTTATGGTGGTACTAGTGATATACCTTGTGTTGTTAAGAATATTAAAAT
Source organism: Listronotus bonariensis (assembly GCA_014170235.1). Taxonomy (NCBI): domain Eukaryota; kingdom Metazoa; phylum Arthropoda; class Insecta; order Coleoptera; family Curculionidae; genus Listronotus; species Listronotus bonariensis. Next base: position 13,035 of record JACEGR010006020.1, on the reverse strand, counting down.
GGTGTTTAAAAATTATTTATCATGTAGAATAGATATATTGCAGATCAGGAGATCTAGAGTGTATCAACGCGGGGGTATAAAAAAAACATTGTGGAAAAACATATTACTGTTCTTGGTCAAATTCATAGAAAATAAGCTTTTAGTTATCTAGCTTTCTCATATGTTATTATTATATTTTATTCTTCGAGGAAAAGGAAAAAATCTTTATCTTAAAGGACGTTTCTCCCGAATCCACAGCAACTCCATCTGATCCAACTGCTATTATATCAGATAGATCAAATAATGTTTCATTTACAATAAAAAAAATATTAATTTAAATATTGTTCACCTGGAACATTAGCATGTTTCCTTTATAATAAGATTTTTTCGTATCTACAAGGTGTCCCGTATCGTTATGTTCAAATTTTGGGAACGTAAAGTACACTTCTTTTCAAGTAAAAAAACGCAAAACTTGTATATCCATTTTTATTTATTTTTTTTTTTTTTTTTTTTTTTGAGGTGGACATTTTGAAAATATTATCAATTGACCTTTTTTTAAATAAAATATTTTTTTATTTACTTTACGAACTTATTTTTAGTATTCTTTATTTACTTTTAGTATTATCTTATTATTATCTTCAAATAACATTCATGGGCGTGTAACTTTGAAATAAATAAAAATGGATATACAAGTCTTGCGTTTTTTTACTTGAAAGAAGTGTACTTTACGTTCCCAAAATTTGAACATAACGATACGGGACACCTTGTATATCGCCCCTTAGATTGCAAGTAATGCTGTAATATTTTTGTAACCACCAAAGAATACTTCTAGTATCTGCATTTGCTCGATACTGTCGTAGGAGCTTCGCACTGAGACACTCTAGCTCTCCTGATTTGTATTTTATCTATTTTGCATGGTAAATATAATCTAATAATGCAAGTTATCTCCAGTACCAACATAAACGTTACCGAATGCTATTATTACCAGCGCGTTATACGTAATCGAAAAATTGCCACGAGCGGGTAGTTTTAAAACTGTTAAAGAAACCTCCAGACATACAAATTCGGTTATATACAAGGTCCGGCAATAGGATTGAACCTTTTTAATGGGTCACTATGAAGGTACCAAAAAAATATTTCGACTTGTTACTAAAACTAAAAAAAAATTCTGGAAATTAATTGAAACACTTAGTTTGCAAAAATTACATTCTTAAGATGACCTCTGCCTTCTTTAATGCACTGCTGCATATTGGAGTAGAAATGGCGCATAACACGCGTGAATAAATCAACTTTTATGTTTATCGAATGTATCTTTTCACGAATTATTTCTTTGAGTAGGGAAGTGTTTGGGAACGAGTAAGAAACAATTTCTTACCCATCTTAAAATAGCATTTCTTGTTGGAATGTTAGCATGCACTGGCAAATTAAATTCGCGTCGAAAGTTTCTCTAAATTTGCACAATAGATTGGATCAGGATAAACGATTCTATCAACAAAGATCCGTTGAGTGTTTGACCAATTTGCCATTGTAACACAAAATTTCCAACACTAAACTTCAGTTTCGTCACTATTTGACGTTCGTTAAATAAATAATATTTCCATGGTAATCTTTTCATAACAGTTCAATCCTATTGCCGGACCTTGTATATAAAAAAATGTATCCTCAAATAAAATTTAAAATGTATCTTTAATTTTTTAATTCACTCGAAAAAAATCAATTCAATTCAAATACTTTGAAAATTTCAGAGCCAATGGGAACCTGAAAATAAGGCGTCTCCCATTTTTTGTTTTTTTAATATCTGAATTGGTATAAAATTTATTACAAAAAAATCAATAGTTGTTTTAAGTTTATAGCACCCAGTAGTTCAAAAACTAAGACGTATAGGAAGCTTTTTCTTATTTTTTATTATTTGTCGGATAAGTTGTGAAACACACAATGTATTTTTAAAAATTATTTTTATTTTTCGAACGGTTCAATTAAAAATACAAGGAAAACTTTGAGATATAAAATTTATGCATAAATACCATATTTTAGAGTGAAATTAACACATACAAATTTCAGGATGGCGGCCGGGCGGAAAAAAATTAAATAGAAAGGGGGTTCTCGAGACACATCATTTTAAAGCTCCTGATGAGTAACTTCACCTAGTACAAAAGTACTTTGAAAATTACCTAAATACCTCATTTGGATGGCTATATTTCCGAAACTAATAACGTAACATGTACGTAATGTGATATTTTGTCAAAAAGCTCTTTTAAAGATCTTTTAAATAGTAATTAAATACACAGGTGCACCATTAAAAACTATATACTTTTTTTCTACCTTGTATATTATCACCAGTATCACCATTAAAAAGATCTTTAGGGAAACACCATATTAGGCACATCTATCTTTATTAGTTTCGGAAATAGAGCCATGCGTCCAGTCGCCATCTTGAAATTTTTATCTGTCAATTTTACTCTAAAATATAGTATTTATGCAATAAGTTTATTACCCCAAGTTTTACTTTTTAAATTGATCGGTTCAAAAAATAAAAGAGGGGGGAGACTGTAAAGAAACGCATTGTATACTTTCCCATATAACATTTATGCCGGCGTTGTAATCATTTAATTTACTGGCATTGCCAACACTTTTTAATGGCAAGGCATTGGCAAAAGGTCAAAAAAACGCGAAAGTGGTGAATTGGCCGTTATTAGGCCACGTGTAGCAGATAATGTGATGGCATCCGTCATTAATAAGTTATTCCAAAAAATGGGTTCAGGATGATGACATCCATCATTCATAAGTTATTGGCAAAAAATGCGTTTAGGATAATGGCATTTATCATTAAATAAGAACTGCAAGTTTTATAAGTTGAATGTCCCAAAAGTTAAATAACATATTTAGAATTTTGTAATCGAAAAAAATAAGAAAAAAAGGCAGGAAAACTTTATCAATAACAAAATTACATAATATAAATTTTTATACCGTAACAATAAACCAAAAATAAATAAATAAAAAGTATGTAATAAAATTAAAAAAATATAGTAAACCAAAAGAAAACACTTTAAAATAGTAAGTATTTAAGGGACAGTTACACTCAATTTTCAGATCCAAAACATAGGGAGAAATATTTTAAAGGAGTTAAATGTCAAAAAAAAACTATTAAATATATATATGTGTTTATTTAAAACTTTCACTCAAGTTATCTTCAAAACGATTTAATAAGGTAACTCGCCTGATTTCATGTCAAATATTTTTGAGGGTAACTTACCAAATCTTGTATAAGGTTTTAAACGGAAATGTTTACAGCTCCTAACAATCTACTTAAATAACCCGCCTTCTTGACTAGCCATCACCAATTAATTACACAACACACACTAATTAGGTAATAAATACACTTAATTATGTCTACTAAAAACTCTTTTCTTTATAAAAGAAACTAAAAAGCTAGAAAACTACGTAGAAAACAATTGCACAAAGCGGCCAAACAAAAGCAAGGTTGTCTCATCTGTCAAATTGTCAACAGATCAAAAAATTGCTCAAAAGTTAGTTAAACACCAATGTTAATAATATGGTTTGAAAAGTATAAATATGCGTTGAAGGTTTGCCTTCAAAAATCCAATATTTATTTGCCTTTAACAAAAAGGCATGCTTTATTTAATCAGGATTGGTATGCCGCCATTTTTGTATGCTTGCCGGCAATTCGCCTGCATGTAAAATTTATTGGCAATTGAGTGTTTATTTAGGGTTAACTTTTTAATGCGTATTAGATGTTGGCATAATATTGCCACCAATTGCCAATATGAAAAATGTATATTGCCGGCAAATAGTGTTTGCTGGGTTATAAGATTGACAAGGCATTATAATTACAATAGTATTTTTTTTAAAACTTAACTCAATTATTACCGAATAGCGTGTTGAATAAACAATTATAAAAATATAAAAAAGTGTATCATAAACGTTACGATCATAAATCATCAAGCTTAGTTACATTAAAATTCCGAGAACTTAAACTTCATAATAATAAAGCTGATTATCCATCAGCAGATTGTTACACGCCCACATCAGAAAACAATAAAATTATGAGATCTAATTTTATTCAAAAAAATGTATCTATAGTGGATGTGAATACCGCGATCAAGTAATGATCAATCAAATTAATGATTATGCATTAAGTCACACCATTTTAAAATCACTTTATAATTTAATTTAAATAATTACCATTTTATTTTATTTTTTATAATTTAAGTTTTTACATTTAATTAATAAAAATACCCAGCACAACGACTTAGCATTATACTCGATTTTACTCTTTTGGTGACGTAGTGGTCAGTAGGGATGATCAAGACAAGAAATCTTGTCTTGTCAGCTTACCGCTTAATTTTTCATCTTGTCCTAAAAGAAAAAAATCCTAAAATAATACACTACCTGTGTTAACAGTTTCTTGACAACTTGTTTTGTCTTGATTCAAGAAATTTCAAGACTCTTAAAATTTCTTGACATACAAAAAAATAGAGTAAAGTAATTTAGGGTTACAATTAAAAATTCATAACAGATGCTTAAGATTTACTTAATTATATACCGGGTGACAACGAAATTACTATCCAGCAATTTATTTTCTTCAGTGCAACCGTATATTTTTCAAATTTAGGGACGTTATATTGTATCACCGGATGCCAATTTAGGACATAATAACATCTGTGTATTACTTTCGGTTTAACCGGAAGTGATATAATCTTTGATATTTTTAATGGAACACCCTGTATATTTTTAGGATTTGAGTTCTGCAGTTTGATATAATCAGTCTGATATAAAATCTTAATATTTTCATAACCTAACTCTTTTGGTTTTGGAGGAAATGGCGTTTGAAAATTATCAAACGACAGCACAAAATGCAGTTTTATGGGTAAACAAATGAACATTACAAAAATTAAAAATGCTTAAAATAGTTTTTAGAAGACTCTACCTTTAGAGACCATTATAATACTACTTCCTGTTTAACCGGAAGTGCTGTAAAATTTGAATTTCTAAGTATGATAACCCCGGTAATTTTAATGGAAGATCCTATATATGTTTTAAGATATAAATTCTTTAAGCTATTCCTGATATAAAACCTATTATACATCCATAACCTATCTTTTTTAGTTTTAGAGAAAACGGCATTTGAAAAGGTTCAGACGACACAATATTCATGAAAATTTTTGTTGTGAGGTCGTTCGGACCTTTTTAAACGCTATTTTCTCTAAAACTAAAGAAGATAGGTTATGGGTGTATTTTAGGTTTTATATCGGCTTAATAGCTTAAAGAATTTAAATCTTAAAAATATGTAGGGTGTTCGATTAAAAGTACCAGGGCTATCATCCTTAGTAGTTTAAATTTTACAGCATTTCCGGTTAAACAGGAAGTGTTATTATAATAATGATCTCTAAAGGTAAAGTCATTTAAAAGAACTATTTTAAGCATTTTTAATTTTTGTGATGTTTATTTGTTTTCCCATAAAACTACATATTGTGCTGTAGTTTGGACATTTTCAAACGCCATTTTCTCCAAAACCAAAAAAGTTAGGTTAAGGAAATATTAAAGGTTTTATATCAGGAATGACCTGTAGAATTCAAATCCTAAAAATATATAGGGTGTTCCATTTAAAATATTTAAGTTTATATTACTTCCGGTTAAACCAGAAGTAATACACAGTTGCAATTATATCTAAAATTGACATCCGGTGATACAATATAACGTCCCCTAATTTGAAAACTGTACGGTTGCACTGAAGAAAATAAATTGCTGAATAGTAATTTCGTTGTCACCCGGTATATTTTTTTGTATTTTTTCTACCACTCTATCGTAAGCCAGAAAAATGGACCTTAGAGTTAAATGCGAATATTAAGATAAGTCATTGTAATTAATTTAAAACGTTGCTCCTTCATATAATAAGGTTGCATAAGTCAGCCATTAGCCTTAAAAAAATAAAAAATAATAATTAATTTATCACTGAAAAATTTACTAATAAAAATAATAATAAATACCCTGCTTTGTGATACCAAAGACGATTTTTTTATATAAAGCCATATACCTAAATATATGCGGGAATTAAAATATGTGGTAAGTTCAGATATACAGGGTAGCCCAATTGTCCCGAAAAGTCCAATATTTCTGTTGTTTAACAAGACAACGCCAAAAGTTTTTTTATGAATTTGTAGAGTTTTTAAACGTGCATGCCCCAAAAATATTTTGATGTATACAGAGTGTCCCAAAAAAAGTTATTTCTAAGTAGTTATTTTTTTTGTAACCCCTATTTTTGTTTACAAAATCAGATTCAGCATAAAATTTAACATATAGTACGTTATTTTATTTTGGGCACTTGTGGCGATGTTGCCACGCAGTTTATAGTTAACTAAAACTTTAGTAAAAAACAGGATACCAGAAAATTAGGTGCAAATGGAAACAAATTAGTTATTAATAAAACTTAGTTAAGTGTTTTAAAACATTTAAGACCAGACATTACATTTCTGTAAAAAAAAGCCCTAGATCTTATACAGGGCATTTCTTATAGCATTCTCAATATCTCGATATTTTAAATGCTATTTTTTTAAAATGAACCACCCTGTATATTGGGCCGTTTTTAGATTTTAGAAATAAAAATAAGGTAAGTTTCTTTAGCGATTCCTAAACCAAAAATGTAAGGTTTTAATAAAAAATTAAATTTGTTTTTAACTGATTAATAGGTGAACAAATGTAAGAAACCGGGGGTAAATAAGGTTGCTGGGCGAGGCGCAATAGTTAAAGCTAGATCTTGCTGTAAAATGTAAACAAACTGCGAACTAAGAGAGTAACTGTATTTTTTGGTTATAACTCTATACCATGGCCCACTATGCGAAATTCACTTTTAAAATTAAATCTATCCATTTAGAGTCTAAAAATATAGAATTACCATTTATTAAATGTTACTTCATTTTTAAAAAGCTCTCATTCGTCACGACTTAATGATATATCAACAAAATTTAGAGTATTTTCAAATACTACAGAAGTAGCTGCACTCGCAACCATAATAAATAACACTGTATATGACATGATACAAAAAAACTATAATTTTCTCGAATACCTCACTACAACTTAGAAACAAGTTTGTCACTTTTTAAAGGTTTTTTTGTATTAAACTTAAATTAATTATATCAAAATTATGTTTTCTACTAGCGTGTGGAAAGCAGAACTTTTCCGCACGCAATTTGGTTTGGAAGAGCTAACTTTTTCGCACTAGTGAGGAAAAATACACTATTTCTTACTACTTTTCCGCACTGATGCGGAAAAGTACAACAATTTTAAACCAAATATTAGTGAGTTGCAATAAAGAAATTTCATGTACTTCATATTTAAAAAAAAATTTTGCTTTTGTATGATAGAATATTAGGTAGCATTGTGTTAAAATGAAAAAAAAAATGGTTTTTATGTTGTCCTTACGCTCGTAGAAAAATAGCGAACTTTCAGCACTAGTTAAAAAATAAACTATTCTAAAAGTTTTTAAACAAGACATTCCTTTAACTGTATATTGATAATTTAAAATATCCTACTCGGACATTTTGTAATTCAACACAAATAGAATTTAATAATACAAAAGGAATTTAAGAATGAATACAAAAGATTTGTTAAATCAGGAGGTCATTGGCATTTGTCATTTACCTTGAATTAAATAAAAGCACCGTAATTTTTGCATTTAATGGCGTTAAAAAGACAACTCGTCTACAAGCTGTTGCTTCTTAAGAAAACTTGTTGAGTTCCCAGTGGTAGCAAGTACGAAAAGTACAGTACTGAAAAAGTTTATTAATGCTATGGAATCTAACTGTTTTAAAGTTAAAGTACTTAAATGAAGATAAATTTGATCTAATTATTCTTAAAAAGAGTTTAGAAAACGTGCTGTTATCAACATGAGGCAATTTGCTTTTCGACAATTTGTTTTGGACTCCGGGCCAGATTTAGATGTATGGGGGCCCTGGGACAATGAGCGTGTGGGGGCCCCACTCAAAGTAAATTAAGTAGCAAAACCTAATTTTGTTACCCAAAGAAAGATGAAAGACCAAAAAACAAGCTCCAACCTCTTTTTTTTCAGAGGTGTGGGGCCCCTAATTTATTTATTAAATCCTGCCCTGGTTGGACTAGAAAGTAGGATTTGTTTATTGGTTTAAACAGGGCCGGATTTAAGAGGGCCAGGCAGGGCAACGTGCTTAGGGGTCCCCACAAAGTATTTATGGGTCTCCACCTTTGAAATAAGGCGAACACAAGTTATTGCTGAGAACTTTATTTTTGCTTTTCAATATTTTTTAGGTACAAAATTCCATGACTGATATATTGATAATGAGCTTTTCTTGTTCTTCAACTTTTTTGGGTATAAAATTTCATTCACTTTTACTTTCAGGGGCACCCCCAGGCTTATGACCCAAGGCCCTTAACATCTGTAAATTTGGCCCTGGGTTTAAAAATAATAACAAATAAAAAAATACACTCCCCACAAAAATTATCGCATAGGCTTGATTTTTTGCATTGGGCTTCAATACAAAAACGCTTTAATTTAAATAAACATATTTCTTTAAATATTAAAGTTATTAAGACATTTAAAAGAGAAGGTTAGGGAAAGGTAAATATATAGCCTGGACGTAATTATTTATGGTTAACAATACATCCTACAGGGTGATTAAAAGTTTCTTAAAAAAAATTTTTTTAATCGCCCTGTATATTATGCTCTTAAAAATACGTAATATTATTTGTCAAAAAATATTTCTTACTTATTTTTAATATTTAAAAACGTTAAATAACCCTGTTGGCGACCCTGTAGGATGTGTTGTTGACAGTAAAAAAATCAATGGTTGCTTGCGTACAAAGTTATGGCTTAATCTTTTCTTATCATGTTATTTTTTAATTGTCCCATTAACTTAATTATATAGAAGAAATATGGGCAATTAAATTGAAGCGTTTTTGTACTAAAGTTTGTGATACAAATCAAGAATGTGCAATAATTTTTGTAAGGAGTGTATATACAAATTTTCACGGATAGGGTTTACATGTTAGGGTTGGCCCGTTTAGTAAAAAAGCCACCGACATTTTTATTTTGATTCATTCTTTCCATAAACAGGATTTACAAAAAGACAAATGGACGAAAAATTCTATATTTCGAAAAAAAATTATTCTTGATAAAAATTTTTTGCTTTTAATAAAAATGTGATTTACAAAAAGATATTTTTGTACACAACTTCAAAAACTGGATTTTTTCTAAGAGTAAACTACCTTTAGTTTATATTTTTAATCAAAATTTCATTTGGTCTAAAAGCTTATACTAATGTAACAAATATTTTTGCTTAATTTTTAGTAATCCATAAATATTATTTAAAAATTACTATATTATTGCACTGTAATATTTAATAAATTTTATAATGGTTTGTTTTTGGTATTTTCAAAAATATAATTTACAAGTAATACCTTAAAAAAAGGGAAATATGTAAAATATGCTACGTTATTTTTCTAACCTTGAATCGATGCGTTACCAAACGCGAAACCGCACCAGACCGATGTTTATAACATAATTGTTTGACATTCACCAGTATTATAGCAGTACCATCTCTCGTGACTGTCACGATGCCCTCAGGACTGTCTCGGCCATGACATTGTTGGTAGAAAAATCATGGTTGCCACGTATCTTCATTATTTCAGTATTATGTGAATACACGGTCAGCCAAATCAAAAGATTAGTTTCATTGCCAGCATGTTTACATGCTGACATTCTTTCTATAATCTCTACCTGTTAATGTTCTACACGCATTAGACTGTCTTCTTTCAACGCATTGTCTATGATCCTTGTGATTTGGCTGTACGTGTAATAATGTAAAAACAGCTGCGTTGGTAAAAATATCTTAAAAACTATTTACCAAACATGATAAAATATGCATTTGGTTTAAATACAAAGGTGTTAGAAAACCGTATGCTGGTCCTAAAGGGGGTGATGACTTAAGTGATTTTTAGAAGAAAGGTTTATATTTTTTCATTTAATGTAAGCTCTTTTTAAAACAGGTGACAAAATTTACATTTTGATTTGACCGATTAATTCCCTCATCATTTTTTGTACAAAAAAGGTTATTTGAATCGATATCTTGGACCGTTTTCCTATAATCGCATTTTAAATCCAGAGAACCAGCATTTTCTACATAATAAAAAACTCCAGTTTGTTAAGAAAATTATTAAAATATTATAAAATTATAAAAAAAAGAACAGTCTTTATCTGTATTATAAATTTAAAGGGGCTTACAATTAATATTTTTACCACATTTTAAGATTTTTCCTAAAACAATGGATTTTTATTACGTATAAAATGCTGGGTATGTCTGGATTTAAAATGTGATTTTGAAGAGCGGTCCCAAGATATCGATTCCAAATAAAGTATACCTTTTTGTAGAAAAAGATTGAGAATCAAACAGTCAAAAGCAAAAATGTCCAATTTATCACCTGTGTCAAAAATGTATACATAAAATGAAAAAACTTGTCTCAACCTGTATAATCCACGACTTACTTAACAGCCGTTTACCTATGGAAAGCAGCACTAGTATAAGAATATTTAGTTGCCCAAATATCAACGGTACTGTCTTAAAGTTATAATTAAAATATTTTTGACCTCGCCTTTCGGACACCAAGTATATTTCTACTACAATTTCATTTGAAGTTATGTTAAAATGTTGATAAAACATTACCAAAGAATTACTTATGTACCATGGGCGCCGACAGGATGACTTCCAGGGGATGCAAAGTAGAAAAAAAGTATTAAAAATTAAAAAGCCAAAAAAACCACTTGCACCCCCCTCCGGCGCCCATGTATGTATCGTATAATACATCAATCTGCATCCCAAACGTTTTTCGACAACTTAAAAGCGGTTTCGCGGTACGCAAATCAGATAATTTAGCATTTTAGCTCTAATATTTGTATTGAGTGATAGAGGATGCGTTTAAAAATTATGACGGTGAACGGTGTTAACCGCTGGGCGAGAGCTTCCCGGACCTTCCAATGCGCCGTGGTCATAAAATTAATAAATTAATACATAATTGTTTCGCGGTGCGGAAATCGGCTGAAGCTACGGTTTCCTAGGACCGCAATTTACGTTCGCTCATATCAAATATTCACTTTTTAATGAAACTACATTTAAGTTAAAATTCCATACCACTGTTTTTTGACCAATTAAATGTGTAGTTTTGGTTGCATTACCATGACAACACAAGTTATTTATCGGAATTTTTTTCTCCTGCCTGGGGTACCCAGGAGCGAATTATAGTGGAATTTTTTGACATAATCATTAAATTTGTTATAACGTCATGTCTGTCATTCACATACATAATTAAAGAAAATTTTATTTTGTACCAGTTGTAGTATTTCAGACATAACATAAAATAAAATAATGTAAGGTTTTAAGACCCTAAATGACAATTTAATACAATTACAGTTAGTAAATATAAGACTGAAATACTAGACATAAGTGAAGAGCAAACGAAAGCAAGGTATGGGTCTAAAAAATAAAATAATCTATTTTTACTAACTGTAGTAATATAAGGTATATATAATATAAAAGAATAAACAATGATAAGCTCTAAAATTACATGTATTTGCAACTACAATTGGTAAAATCTAAAATATTTATTTTATAGTAAAATTTTAAAGCTCGTGTCAAAGTTAAAAATATTAATTTAAAAGAAAATTATTTAACACAAACTTGGTGTGAAATTTTCTTACCAAATACCACACGTGCTTAATTTATTCCGGGAAATTTAGCACTAGTGATATTACAAGCATATCATTTGGTCGAATGTCGGTCGCGGTCGGTTTCTGCCGACCGACGGCCTAGGAAACATAGACAAGGGACTGGTCAGTTATTGTTAAACCCAGGTTTAAAGTTATTATTTCAGCTTTATTGTTTATATAAACTGATATACTATATTGGACCGAATAGAGGTTGCGTTTAGTAATTATGAATGTAAACAGCGTTACCCGCTGGGCGGGACCTTCCAGGCCTTTCCAACATATATTTTTATACTAAATACAATTAAGTAGAATAATTATAATTATCTGTTAGTTTAATTGGCTATTGAAAACAAACTTTTTATTATTAGTGGTAAATACATAATATATTTATAGGTAAATACAATTTCAACTAATCTTAAAAAAAATATTTTTTAACATAATTAGGAAATATAAACATTTTATAACTGTAAACTAGTTGTTTGGCAACATTGTAAAGGGCACCTTAGAGGCGTCAGGATTTTATACGGCGCGGCGCCCACTTTTAGATGGTAAGAAACTGAATCACAAGATTGTTTATATTTAAAAAGTTGTTACTGAGACGTTGATACAAATAGTTACTACAATATTTATTTGTTCAAATAGTTGAAATGCTATAAAAAATTTATTGGATATGCAGGGTGTTTCTAAACATTTTTTCTAACATTTTAATAGATAATTTTCCACCAAAAATAAGAAAAAAACTTCATATGGTTATATGTCTTAACCGTCTTAGTTTTTGAACTACGGGATGTATTTGAGATTTTTAAAAATATTGATTTTTTTATAATAACTTTTATACCAATTTAGATATTTTTAAAAAAATTGAGAGACTCTGTATACAGAGAGAGAGACTGGTATACAAGAAAAAAATTACCAGTGTCGTCCATGAGGGGTTAAGGATAAATATTTTTTTAATGGTACGCCTCTGCATTTTTAAAAAATAAAAGTATTTTTAAAATCCTTATTTAATTTAGAACAATTTAGAACAAAATTTGATCTTTGACTTTTCTTTTTGTTTGATGTACGGTTTTCGCGTAAATCAATAGAAATAATTAGATAGAATTGGTTTCTATTTATTTATAGTTCATTAAACAAAAAAAGTCGGAAAATCAAATTTGTTATAAACTAGACGGGGAATTAAAAATATATATATATTGAAAAAATACAGTAGCGTACAATTTTTCTTTAAAAATATTTACTTTAAACCCCTAATGCATTTGCTGCAGGCCAATTTGCGGAAGAAAGAAAGTAGTATTATGTATAAT